>JAVQJG010238470.1:0-40305 GCA_036024015.1 Craterocephalus amniculus | reverse complement strand
GATCCCCCCGGATGAGTTGGCGGATGTGGCTGTGGAGAGGGAAGTCTGGGCTTCCCTGCTTAGGCTGCTGCCCCCGCGACCCGACCCCGGATAAGCGGAAGAGGACGGTACGGTACGGTTGAATACTGTGTAGTTCAGTTAATCCATGACTGGAGGAATTTGTAGTTCTACAGCCGAGAGAGAGACTCCAGTCTTAGGATTTACACCGAAGCTATCACACAGTTTCTGCGTATTGCATGCAAACATGTTCATCAAAATATGAATGTGTTTGCTGAAATTTTTTGCAAATTCCATTTCATGATTTACAACACAAATAAAAAGAAAAAAGGAGCTAGGAGGCACCTGGGATCCCTTCCTAATTAAATAGCAACGGTTTCATTTGGAAATCAACAGAGTTTTAATTGGGATCCAAACAAGAAGGTAGAGATCCTTGTTCATTTACTCCCCAAAAAAAGAAAATTTTGCATCTGCCAAATTATTACAAAGAAGTACACAATACAGGCAATATGCAAGCAGAAAATTAGTTACTTATATTTTTCTTCCATAAGTTGGCACAATTTCTTGAGGGCTTGACAAATGTCTGACGTGGCTTATGTACCGAAGAGAAACTTTAAACCCTGAACAATTTACAGTCTTCCCATTTTTCTGTTTGGATTTTTAAGGCTAACATTAATGACCATCGTGTATGTGGGCTACTTTTTATAGAAATTAACAATTGTCAGTCACAAGTTAAGGAGGTAAGATATCTATAAAAAGTAGAGGTAACTATACTCGATCATATCTTGTATAATTGCTGATTGCAAGAGAAAGAGTTTTGACTTCCTCTCTCTGAGTCAATGCAGCATAACTTGAATGTGAAGTTGGGTGCAGCTAAACATAATGATGCTGAATAATTCTGCTCTGTGCAGGGAGGGTGGGATTGAAGTCTGCTGTAAATCTGATTCACACTCAGTCGGATATTTTCAGACCTGGGGGCTCCAAATAAAGGAGGTTTTGGGTTGATTTGCTCTCACATACAGAAAAATATGCTATATGTTCCATGAGCACCCACTTCGCAAGTTCCTTGACAAGCTAAGGTTTAGCTCAGAGGATGTCCCTTGTCTCAAACTTAAAAAAATAAAATAAAAAAGATGGGGTTATGTTAAAACCATTACTTATTTACAGCTGGAGTTATTTTTACAAAGGTGGTTTCATTGACCTCATCACTTCGCAAGACTTGTCTCCAAAAATGTGTCAGACTTATTTAGATTCTGATTTTGAATCTTGTGGTGTGGAGGCAGGCATGGCTGCCCTCTCATGAAGGTTATATTTATGCACGAGTCGTTGCACAGTTGAGCGGTGCACTACAGCTCCAGAGACTGTTAAATCTTCCTGAAGGTCTTTAGCTGTCGACCAGGGCTTTAATTTGCCTTTCTAACAGCTCTATGAGTAGTTCTCTTGGAAGGTTTGCTCAGTCTTCTACGCCTTAGCTTGACCTCTACAATTCCCGTACACTAACAATTCTTAGCTCCACTACAAACTAATGACTTCTCCAAAATACTTTGCTGTGTTATGGGCATCATTTTCAGTGTGCTCAGCTGCAGCTTAGAGGAACCCATGGCACCTGATTGTCAGTGTTCATGATGCTTTATAATGTGCTTTGTCTAACCATCCTTATCTGTCTGTAGCCACAGCCCTTATAGGCTCAACATGGCGAAAGATTGTGGAAACTTATTTACTGATTTGCACTTATACCAAATGTCAAAGAATGACATGTTAAAATTGCTTCAAATGTTTAAGAGTGGTTAATCTTACATCATGGCCTTGTTGGAGATCTGTTCCTCCTTAAATAGTAAACAGCTCATATCCAGCAGCTACAATTTTTTATTAGGGGTGCTCAGACTTTTGCATTCCACTGAAAAGCCAATTATGCTTCTCCCTGGTGTGGTTTAACTTGCCTTTTTTATGTCGATCATCCAGCTGACCACACATGCTGTAATGTAAAAGGGAGGTAGCTGGCAACAATACAGTAGCTACAAGGTGTGTGTGGCTCCTTGGTTTGCAAGGTTTGGCTCGGATCCCTGCATGCTGTGTGCTGTTCGGTGGCGTAGCTGAGGTACTCTCGCAAAGGCCATGTCATCTCAAGCCTTTCCAGGTGCTTATGTGAATCACACACAGAAAAGGGGAGCTGTAGACCAGGGTGAAGGGAGATGCAGAGGAGAAGGAAAATACTGGACAGATTCCAAATGACCACTGACAAAAATATACTAAGGTTAAAGAAAAGATGGAAGGGGAAAAAACAGAAAATAAAAAGTCATCCAATACAGATTAACAGCACGGCTTCTTTTTTTTGACAGCCAGTGAGAGACAGAGAAAGTAAGTCCTGATTTTCAGTGGGGTTAGGTATCACTTATCTCTTATCGTCTTTTACGATGCTGCATGTGTCTGCAATAGACCATGCTCTTCTCTGTCTGAAAGATCCTCTGAACTATTTGACAAAGGTGTCTTCTATTTACTGGCTAACAAGCAAGCACACATACACAACCAGTCTTTGTTGAGCTATTGAAGCCAAAAGGAGGCGATCATAGGACTTGCTGACCCACAAACTCTCACTGAGGTCCTTTTGACAGTGGTGATGTAGCAGTAGCACTTTTTCATTTGATCATTATATAGTGTGTGTGTGTGTGTGTCTGTGTGTTTGTTTTCTAAGCATCCCCACGTTTTATGCACACATACACACTGTCTTTATCAAAGGCGCTAGTGACCCACTTTTAGAGGAGTTTTCTGTTGGGTACAG
Source organism: Craterocephalus amniculus (assembly GCA_036024015.1). Lineage (NCBI taxonomy): Eukaryota > Metazoa > Chordata > Actinopteri > Atheriniformes > Atherinidae > Craterocephalus > Craterocephalus amniculus. The sequence continues at coordinate 37,529 of JAVQJG010238470.1, read as the reverse complement.
ACTTGTTGTAGATGCTTGTTAGTCCGGGTGTAAGGCATATTTTCCCTCATTACGTATGACCCTGCAGGACCTAACAAAATTCCAAATGAGGATGAGGTTTTTTTCAATTTTATTTCCAAAATGTACAGTATATTTTTGATAACAAATGTTCCTCTGAAGCTGCGCCACTGCTGCTTAAGCGTGGGTGAGAGATCAGATTAAAGTGGGTCAGCTTTATCACAGTCTTTCATTGATATTTTAGCCGTTACAAACATCTCAAATCTTTTATTTTCTCCCTCTTTCCAACTTCATCATGCTCTACTTCTCTCCCCTTCTAATGTCTTTTCTCCTCTTTTTTCAATAAGTAATTATTGTATTTTTTTTTCATAACACTGTCCTTTACATTCTTTTTTCCTCCAAAAATGTCATTAGTTGGTCTTTTGTTTTTACCCCAATCTCTTAACTGTTCTCTGGTGGAGTTACTAACTTATCTGTGCTTCTTTCCCCGCCAGCGTTTGGCCAACTCTAAAGCCCACACATCGCGCTTCATCAGTGCCAACCTTCCCTGCAACAAGTTCAAGAATCGGCTGGTCAACATCATGCCCTATGAGACGACGCGCGTCTGCCTGCAACCAATCAGGGGCCTGGAAGGATCCGACTACATCAATGCCAGTTTCATTGATGGATACAGGTAGGAGGGCTGAAAGCGGGGCACATGCCACAGAAGAAACAAAAATGGGTTTTAACGTGGTTTTGTTATAAACAGGCAGCAGAAGGCTTACATCGCTACGCAGGGCCCCTTGGCAGAGACTACAGAGGATTTCTGGAGAATGCTCTGGGAGAACAACTCCACCATTGTAGTCATGTTGACCAAACTTAGAGAAATGGGACGGGTAGGACTTAGACTTATAATACTAATCATAATCTACCGAAATGTAATTACAGTCAAGAACTTTATGAGACAAAGTTTTATTAACAAATTGTTTGTCAACTCTTTTGTTCACACAGGAAAAGTGTCACCAGTACTGGCCGGCAGAGCGCTCTGCGAGGTATCAGTACTTTGTGGTGGATCCCATGGCAGAGTATAATATGCCTCAGTACATCCTGAGAGAGTTCAAGGTCACAGATGCCAGGGTAAGACAGCAATGTTTACTGGTCTGCGGTGAAGTTCATGGGGTTAAAATGTTGAAAGGTATCAGAGAGAGAAGAAGTGTTTAGAAGAAAGACAATTCTTGGTGAAAGATCAAGATTAAATTATCGTCACAATCTTCTTGTTTGTAGTGTTTTATGAATTCAGCACATTCTGATCCTTCACAGCAGTAACCTTTGTTCCTCTGTAAAAGCCCAAACTCACTTATTTCTCAGTTCATCTCTAGCCGAACTGATTAGAAGCAATTTTTTAGTCAACAAGGACTAAAACCATCACTCATGAGTCCTCTCTCACTGCTAATGCACCAGTCCTGGAGAGACTTTCAGGCCTGCCCAAGTTTAACTCTTCCATTTAGACCTCTTTCCACCCTACTCCCATCTGGCCCAAACACAGAGCTCACCCCCTGGATACTGAAGGTTACTCTGGCAAGATTTGATCAAAATCTCACCCAAGTACAAGCCCCAGTCCACTGGATTATCCCGTGTCCCTTCACCTTCTCTGTGTAATATTTCAGTTAAACTGCACTTCAATTTAGACGGAATCCACACTTCAAAAGATGCATTTTGGAGCAGCAGGCAGCCGAGTGGGCTGAAGGTCCTCGTCAGGTTTTGACCTGTGGCCTTTTTCCCGTTTCTTTCCACATTAGTGCAGCTTTTTAACAAAATCTCTTCCTTGTTTGGACACCTTTATTTCCAAAAGAAGAAATTTTTGTTGTAGAGTTTGTGCTTTAATTGCATCAAATGATTGCCTTGGTATAAGATAATCATATGGCATTGGTATGCATATTTATAAAAGACATCCATCATAGTTTGAGATTTGTTTCTACTATACTTTTGTCACCGTTTTTGCTTCTTTAGAATCAAAGAGCTCTTTATTATAATGCCTTTCAGGGGAGGTAGTGCACTTATTTCAATGTTTGTAGCGTCTTTTAAAGCCTAAAATGTATTACGTTAGTGTAGCAACAAGCTACAGTAGCAATCATTCTGTTGTTATGCTTATTATAAAAATGAATTTATGTACTCAGAAATTATGTATAGGAAGAAATTTAGCCTATAAATATCTTCACATATAAGTGCACATCTGAGGCGAACAGACGTACAAAGTTTATCATCGCTGTAGTAAAACAAAGCAGAGAGATAATAATCCAGAATGATCCAGAATGGGCTGGTGTGTTTAGGTACACTGTGTATATTTAACAGGTTTGAGCTCATTTTACTGGCTGTGTTTACATGTAAAAAATGTCTGTGAAATTGGTTTCAACTTCACATATCGTTGATCGATGCCTCTTTGTCTTTTTGCATCAAGTGTGTGTATGTGTGTGTCGTTGCATGCCTCTGCACAGTAATAGCATACACTCCATGCACTAATAGCACAGACTCCACGCCTCAACACTCGGATCTAGCGAGCCAGTCACGTATTTAATCACACAATTTGACACGCCACGTGGGCCCTCAGGTTGTGTGTTAAATTTTCCTTTTTCTCTCTCTCTCTCTCTCTCTGCTCCTGCTTTGGCATGCTTGGTTTATTGTGTTGCTGTCTTTGCCCCTCTTTCATTTTTAATCTCCCTGGTGAGGCTAAATGTTTCTGAGAGAAAAAACAAAGGCAGTAAAAGAAAGAAAATATGCAATGCGTCATAAAACAGGGAAACATGAGATGATAAACAAAGAGAGCCGGTACATGGAGCTTAACTTATTAGAATCACTGTATTTGTCATGAACAATTATGACGAAGGGTACATCTTGGTGGCAGTACAAAAACATGTCTGCAGCGGGGAGACTGGCAGGCAGAGTCAACAGACAGATTATGTATGTTGTCTAACATTCAGTAGCTACAGTACATACTGACTTGGACTTTTATTAGATTGTAAGAAGATAAAAAAGAAGCATGACATTTTTAATTTAGCTTCTAACGAAGCTTTTCTTTTTGCATTTAAATATTTAGTATAAAAAAACTTTTTTTTGTTGTTATCAGCAGAAAAACTGCATATCTAAAAGTGTCATTGTCAGATGTTAAAAGCGTTTTTCTATTACTGTAGGTTCAAACTGTTAATTACTGAAATAAATCCGACACAATTTTTTTCTGGAAACACTTTTCCTTCTTCTAAAAGTAGGATCACCGAAAGACAAGATGAAAAAAATAGTCCCAGTTGTCGCTTGATTATTCATCCGATTGTGCAGCAGAAAAGTGTGGAGATGGAAAGAGGATGTGTGAGAATGACACGTTATGTCTAAACTGAAGCCTGTTTTGGAGAGAAGTAAGAAACAACTGGAGAAATGAACACCTGGTTGTCTTAATTGCTACTGGCATCAAGCGGAGAGCCTGCGTGTGCAAAACTGCTCGTCTCTGCTGACTCTCCTGACAAATTTGTTCTCCCTGTGACAACTCCACGCAGCAAACTTTCTTTACAAGGACATACAAGTATCAACTGTGCAAGCTCAAACTGGGTAATCACCTCTTAAAATAAAGCGGATCACTCCCCTTGTCCCAGTTTGATCCCAATTCAAAGATGAAGTCATGTTTTTCTTTGATTTGGAAGCTGCTGCTACTGTTTTGCCATTATAATGAGATTCTTGCTCTCAGTATAAGATTAGATTGTTTTGTTGCCAGTTTTCATTGTCCAATCCCTCCCTCGTGCACAGCCATTACTCTGTTTGCCTCTTAACTCCGTTTGCTCTGCTCATCCATCAGGTCATTTTATTGATTGCATCGCAGCATTATCCTATCAAACATGGCACCTGGAAGATGCTCGTCGTGGCAGATACACTATTGATTAGCTTTAACCAGAACCGTGTTGTCACACACACACACACAAAGACGAACTACCACAAAAGGGAAGAAAATGGAAACGCTTTGGTAGGAAGTATAGCAGAAAAATGGGAAGGCAGAAGACACTTTAATGCAGGTGTGGTCTTTAAGTTGATGTAGAATTAGTATTTAATGAATAAGAATAGAAGCTTTGTGTAGTTTTTATTATTAGATTCTACATTGTGTGCAGCAGTTTGGTTGCATGAGCCTTTGCATTTTTTTGCTATCATGCTTTTTTAGTATCCATCTCATCTCCCTGTTTTTATATTTGCAGGATGGCCAGTCCAGAACAGTACGGCAATTCCAGTTCACTGATTGGCCAGAGCAAGGTGTTCCCAAGTCTGGGGAGGGATTTATTGACTTCATCGGCCAAGTGCATAAAACTAAGGAGCAGTTTGGGCAAGATGGCCCAATCTCTGTTCACTGCAGGTAAGATGTCTTCCACAGAAGCCCAAAGCTGTGTTTCTTCTCAGGATGTAAGGATGAAAGTATCAGGATTAAATCACTTCTTAGATGGTCACTGTTTTACTCCGGAGGTTCTCCTAAGATGCGGCATCATCAGATGTGGCTCCTTCCTCGTCTTTGTGCCACTGTGGAGCAGTAGAGCACCTCCACAGGCCCTTCTCCTCCATAATTGATGAGGCTCAGATGTGGCTTGGCATTTGCAAAGAAGAGACCTCAGAAACGATGCGGCCGTTCTTTTTGCTTTTTATGATTGCCTCCTGATGCATTTTTATCACCTCAGGTGTAGCTTCCAAGGTTACTTTCATCATTAACTTGACGTGCTGAAGGAAAGTAAAAATTGATATTTGGCTAAAGGTTTCCATCAAGACCTCAGATTATTCATATTCATTAACAGATCTCGAGGAGGGATCTTTCTCGATAAGCTCTTAGCTTTTAGTGCTCAAGTTATTGGATATTGTTTATACTTCTGATTTTGCATTTGCTGCAAGACCATGAAGAGAAAAAGAAAGGTGTGGAAATCATGTAGTGTTTAATATCTGTTTACATTGTTTGATACCAATTAAGAAAGAAAGCTTTGCTCTCTTGGATGGGATTATTCAGTGATTTATTTCCTTGCTGTCTTATAAAAATGTTTTATCTTAGGAACAGAAGGTCACTTCAGCTCCACATTTTCATCACACAGGCGTCATGACATCATCACACATAACATCAGCTCTCCAGGATTAAAAAGTAAAATGATGTCACCAGCCAGTAAATGGCCCGCCGGGAGTTGTAATATGTGTCAGGGAAGCTCCAATAAGACTGAGTTATTCTGCCCTTCTGTGCAGCCGTTATTGGAAGGGGGTTGTCTTGAAGTGTGAGGCTTAGTTATTGCAGGACCGGAGTAATGGAAGGAAACACCCTACGTCTATTAAAGCCAAGAATCACATGGCTGCTCCATATTCAGCAGGTGATTGGACAGTTTAAGGAATCTGGACACATCTTGATTAACTTTGTGTCATTTTTCGGGGTGTCAAATGGCAGATGTCAAATTTGGAAAGACTATTTTCATGAGGAGTGCCGTTTATTGTTGCCATATCTCTGTCAGTGCAACCATCACCTCCTGCTCCTCCTCTCTACGTCTCATTCTTTGGGCTCTTGGAGAGAAGAGCTTATTTCCTCCTTTTCTTTTCGCTTTAGTTTTCTATCACTGGACTTCTGCGTCTGTCATCTGCCATTTTCTTAATCCTCTCCCTTCTTTTTTTTCTCACTCCCATTCATCCATCCATTCTCCTGGAGCTCTTTTCTTTCACACCCCCCCCTTTCTTCCTCTCCTCTACTCAGCCTCTATCTAACAGACCCACATGCTTTTTGTTATTAATTGCCTGATTACTTCCTGTGAATGGGGACATCAAATCCTCTCAGTCTGCAGTGGCTTGTCGAGCTTTAAGATTCGGAGATTCAGAGAGAGAAGGAAGTTGAAAGAGAGAGAGAAGCTCTGAGTTTAAGAGCCCATGTGATGAGCTGTGACTGACTCCCAGGAAGCAGCTTTGGGTGGGCAGAGAGATACTACCACATGGTGGGGTGCTTGCATGTTCGGCACGATTAGACAGCTGTGTTTGTTTGTTACTCAAATGTAGTCAAATGATACGGGCTAACGTTGTCCTCCAGCTTGCACACATGCTTCGCGGCATCTGAAAGCGTCTGCAGACATCACTCTCACTTCTAATTCAACAAAGTGGCATCACAGAAAACGCCCAAATAATTCTGTTGTCATATCAATTTTGATTCCATTGGTGAAGTGAAAGTCATTTCACAGCAGAGCAGCTTAGAGAGGCAAGTCGCAAGTATTTCAGGATCTGTGCTAAGACTCAGGCTGCAGCAGCAGACTGAAGTTTTTCCCTTTTTTTGGGCCGAAAGGAGGCGGGGCTGATGAGATTAAATGTTTGTATGTGCGATATGAAGTGGCTGTGTGTCCTTGAGAATGACAATGTAGGCAAACACATATGTAAATTCATAGGGTTCTTACATGCAAATTGCCTCCCCGCCGTTGTTGCTGTTGTTACCTTGCAGCAGTCTGTTTGACTATAGACGTTTACTTCTCTCAAGGAGTAAGAGCCACTGATGTGCAAACTAGCTACACCACAAATCCTGCAGTTGTGCCGTGCCATTGTCCCGTTTCATGGGGAATTTATTGGAAGGTGTGAAATCATCTTGTAGGTCTTGCTTAGGTTTATGTGCATCCATATGTACAATTTAAGATACAGGAGGAGGACCAGTGCTTTGGTTGAGAAAAAGACAAGGGTTTTAGAAAAGGCGGGTATTTTTAAAAGACATATGTTGGACCCTTGATGATCAGTTTTGTGCTTGTGTTTTTCTAGCGCTGGAGTTGGAAGAACTGGAGTCTTCATCACACTCAGCATAGTTCTGGAAAGAATGCGTTACGAAGGTGTGGTTGACATCTTCCAAACAGTGAAGATGCTCCGGACACAGAGGCCAGCTATGGTCCAGACTGAGGTTAGAAATCACACCATTATCGCTTCATACTGTGTTTTCTTTGGCATCTCTTACCATTGTTTGTTTGTCTTTCTTTTCCTCTTTAGGATGAGTACCAATTCTGCTATCATGCAGCCCTGGAGTACTTAGGAAGCTTTGATCACTATGCAACGTAAAAAGCCATCTCTTCCCCCAGAATCCTGTTGGCCCCCGACCCACCTCAACAGTTTCCTGAGCCATAGAAACTTTGAAATTATAAACGACGACTGCAGACAACAATTCTGCTGCGCCCAATCCAGACACATTGAACAGGATCCTGTAGATTTTTCAGAAGACAACACCCAAAACCGAGAACTTTCGAGTAATTCCGATCGAGCCATGTGAAAATTGCCCAATTTCAAGAGAAGAAAAATCCTCCGCAGGGGAGGAGCACGAAGTTGTGGCTCAAACTGTGGGGCGGGTATTGATCAAAGTGTCAGACTGCTTACCTTACCTCAAGTGTTTCAATGTGGAGGACATTGTAAACATTCGTGGACATTTCTCTTCTAAAAAAAAATATCTTTGTGATACAACAGCAAAAAGCAACAGAAAATGAAGGAAAAGGAAAGCATAAATCAATGGAAAGCAGATGGATGTAGCCGAGACTGAGAGACTTACTTGTTTTTGGCTGTAAAAGTGGTTCAAGTATTTCTATCAAACTTTTTTTTTTTTTGTGAGTGTTATCCAGAGAAATGGCCAATTTACTCCTCTGTAAACTCAATGGGCTTTTTTGGAAACTTAAGTCATCTGAACACATTGAAAAAGAACCCGGACGCCCACATTTGGCAGTAGATCGAATTTTTTTTGTTACTATTCCTCTATTATTATGCATAATTTGCGCAGGAAAAATACTCAACTATTAAAGTATGTGTCACCGAACTGCCTGTTAAGTAAGCGCTTACAGAGGGCAGTCGCGGCTGTGTTCAGGAAGAATGCAGCAACGCATATCGTGAAATCCGTTAGTTTTATGAATTGTGAACTCGTGTGAAATCAGAACCCCAAGCCTATTAACCACAGTGAGGTTACGAAGAACCACAGTGTGAACCAAGAAGTCCATGTCTCAGTCACCAGATAATGCCAGGAAAACATTGTCTGTACCAAGAATCTTTTGCTCTGTCTCTCGGTGGGTGGCCACCTTGAGAGAAATGGCAACCATTTCCCATGATGTTTAACCATTCCTCTCTTTGGAGCCATGGCATTATGGGGCTGCGGCGGTGACATCGACCGTCGGTCTGGTGGGGCGAAAAAGGCTTTCGATCAACAGATCAACCAAACAAGGATTGCTGCAAAGTAGCGGCTTTCTTTGTGTACAGTGACCAACGCTCATCATCGTCGTTTGGAACCTTTTTTTCGTCGTTGTATGAGGAATTATCTTTTGTTTTGTTTTTTTGTTTTTTTTTTTCAATTTTGTTTTTTTTTTTCTGTCAAAACCAAACATGCTGCTTATCTCGTGTATGCTGTACATGACATGTGACTCTTAAAGGAGAGGAAACCGATGAATAAAAGATGCCAGCTCTGCTAACCCCTCGCGCCCAGGTGGGCATGACTGAAAGCGCATCCACGTGACGTCATTGTCCACTGTTCCTTTTTTTTTTTCTTTTTTTTGTTTCTTGGTTTGTTTATTTGTTTGAGCCTCCTCTATAATCAACTATCTCATTGTGCTTGACACTCAAAGGTGACAATGGCCTGTTGCAATTACAAAGCTGTACATTAACGTGGTTGACAAATTGGCCCCAAGTTCCACTGTGTGTGTGTTTGGTTAAGTGGTGGATACACAAAATAGATGCTTTGCTGTTTGCCCTCTATTTTGTAGATGATGTCTCTGTGGGTAACACAGCCAGACCAAGCAGCCATGTTGGATCTCAATGCCATGTTGTGTTAATGAAATTCTTCAGCACGAATTACTTGCACATCCCGAAGATAAAAGAGACTAAACTCGAAACAGACAACCCTAAAACAACAGCAGGTTGACATGCTAATGGGTATGTGTCCGGCTTAAAGAAACACAACAAAGCAAAACAACAGTTTTAGAAATCTCCAGGTTTTCATTTTGAGGACAGCGATTTGTTATAAGTGAGCGTATGGATTCTGCAATGGTATCCAGGGGGTGTGCACAAAAGCCAGAGCGATGGACAGAACTGTGTGTTATCTTTTCTTATTTCCAAAAAAGCCTTATTGTTATTGTAACATTATAAAAAAAATACATTAATGTTGTATTATGACGACTTATTTTACATTACATAATTGACTTTTTATTTTCTTTTTTGTTTAGTTTTTTAACAGAGATGTTGTATGACTTTTTTTTAAATTAGCAGGAAAAGAGAAATGCTTATCTGTTCATATTATGTTCAAAGACATTCTATTTTTTCACTGTAGAAATGTTAAGTATAACATGTCTGTGTGTCTGTGTGCATATATGTATGTATATGATTACATATATATATTGAACACTCACACTTGCATATATATTTAAATGCAGAATATGAAGATATATCCAAAAACTTAGTATGAATTAAAATTTTCCTCCATCTTTTTTTTATTATTCTTTATGCCTTTCAATTCTCACATTTTAAATTACAATGGCTCTTTATTAATTGATTAATTATGTTTAGTCATTTTTTTTAACATTTCTATGTAATCCCAGACACTCACAGTAAACCAAGGGGATGTCAGCACTGTGCCTGAATCCTACACCTCTACTCACCAATCTTTAGTATCTCCCTATTAGGTAAAAGCTCTACCAATGAGGTGATAGCATAAAAAAAGTTTTTTTTCATCTCCAACTTGTGAGAATTAATATTCTTTTTTGATCTGATCTGCAAGTATCAATCAAAAATTTAAAATTCTAATTTTTTGTTATCAATATCAGACCAACTTGACGTACTGTACCTTGTATGATTATGTACAGACTGACCCTCGCAATCAAATTTTTTCTTCATTTGTTCATATTTTCAGATATTGTGGCCATTCATTTTACTAGAAATCAACTATGATCTAGAGTATACCTGTAAATAAACAAATATATAGATTATATGTATTTGTATCATTTGACCCTCAAGATCTCATACCTTAAGTGGGAACAGAATTGCACAGATCGAGGCTCTGCTCATATCCAGCTTCTTGGTGTTTGTGAAGACTGTTTTCTGAAACCCTCCTTCTCCGGCCCTGCTCCCTGGTCTTTAATTACCTCTCAAATCTTTTTTCTACCTTTAATTTCCCCTGCTAGCAGCTAAACTGGGAAACGTGCCAGGTTCTGTCCCAACACCCATAGCCTCAATAAAGGCACAAAAATCTGCAACAGTGATCTGATGGGTGAATTTAGCTGAGGCTTCACAGTGTGGATGTCAGTAACTACAGGGTTTCAAGAACCGATTGTGTTGAAGTGATCGGGCCACTAAAGTGGAAAAAAAGATAGACTGCAAGAGTGTAGACTCTCAGTGATTCCGCCACTCTGAGACCCAAAGACGTTTCTTATTTTTTAACAGTTTCCACAAATCCCCAGATTCCCAGCTGTCCAAATACCTGAAATGCCAAGGTGTTTATCTATAAATGTATCGTTAGCTGAAATCCAGCTATGCTAAAGGCTGTACATGGTTCAGATGCTACATGACATTTTGATTTCTTTTTTTTCTTAGTGCTTTTTTTAAGCCTTGTATAGAACCATGCTGTGTTTTTGTTTGACCATGATTCATTGTGGGATGCAGAAGGAAATCGGGACTCAACGAAATTTAGGAGTGTGACACAACCAAGGACAGATCGAGACAACCAAAAACTTGCTGCAAATTCACATTTCCAGCATGTCATTCTCTAACAGTGGGAACCTTGAAATGTTTCATTATGAACTAAAATCCTTTGGGATTCAAGGAGACTGATAAAAGGGCCCGTGCCGAAACTGAAACCGTGGAAGTCGTTCAAAGCTTGTGCAATGTGTTAACTCTTTTGACTTCACGTTAAGATGCTAGACTTTTGAAAACATCTGCCAAATTTGCGGGGATTTGTCACTAAAACCGGGGGGGGGGGTTGGGGACTAACCGAAGGACAACACAAACAAAAGATGAAATCAAAAGAATAGAACATATACAGAACATACGAAAAAGAACTCAAACTCAGCATAACAGTTTTCCTTTGTATGAGGGCCAAGTGCTATCACTTTCAAGCTGTTACTTCTACTGTAACTGAAACAATAATTGGTTTAAAGCCACTGTGTATGTAGATATGTTGACTTTGTATTAAAGAAATGTTGTCTGAAAAGTCTCTGATTCTTTTTTTTTTCTTGCCCATTTATCTGATTTTTTTTTTTCTCATTCAGACTTTAAGCACACTGTACATGCTCCACAATAGTCTTTGACCTGGAACCAATAACAAGAACTAGAAGGATGAAGGAGAAAAACCAGATGGAAAAAGGAAAATTATAAGACCTTGGATATAACAGTAAATATATGGATGGAGGAGAATTTTTGTAATGGTCCCACAACCCTGAATTTGATCAAGGTATGGAAAATAGATTTATAGCCAGATTTTTCAATGTACATCTTTTAATTTTATCAGGGCTTTTTCACTTTCAACCCTCTTTATTTCAGGATGCTTTATCATATACAGCCGCTATTGTTTCAGGGTACTTTATAATGTTACATTTATATACCGGCCCTTCATAGTTAAAATTTTCATAAATCACATGAAAGGGTGTAGCTATCTGAGGCAACAATCGCAGCAGCGTTCTGACAGGTGACTTCTCTATCACAGAGCTGCCACAGACATGCATGTTCACACCTGGGGTTTATTTTAAAATTGTTATTACTCTAACAATCTCTGGACTGTTTAATATGTTAATACCTGGCTTCCTCAAAATGAGCATATATATATAAAAAAAACATATTTGTTCTCAAATATTTCTGCTATTTTTCAATAAATATTTGAAAGTCATTGTATTCTATTACTATTTCTATTTTACACAGGATAATATGTTTCCATCTGGTTATATGAAAGTTTGTTTACAGTAGTTCTTTAGCTAAAATACTGCAATAGCATCAGCAGTGACTTTGTTCATCACTCAACCGATTGGGGGATGCGTTGGGAAATATATCTGTGCCACAGGAAAAGCAGTGAAGAAAACAGATGGTGCATTCTTTTGTTGATAGATGGCTTGATTAGCTCCCTCCTATATTTATCCAGCAGCCTCTTAGCAAACATATCCTGTTGTGTCCTTAAGCTTCACTTCAAGCTTGATAAATGCCACCCCGAGAGGCTGATATTGGGGAGGAGGTAAAACCTCACATGGTGGTATTTGCTCTCTCATCTGTTGTCATCTGCTAACCTTAAAGTAAAATGTCGGGGATGTGTTGGTGGCTTCTTGTTGTTTTACACTACACCCTGCTTATCTTGATACAGGGTAGTGGAGGAGTTTATAAGAGATACAAGAAATAAATGTCTAATTCATCTCAAGATTTTGGCCTTTCTTTGTTTTTCTGGAAAGTCTTGCCACCATATATTGATTATTGCCTAATGTGTCCATGGCGTGTAGCTGGATTTGATGTTAATGGTTCCTACTCACCTTTAGTGCAGTTGCAGGGATTAGAAATTGGTACATTGTTCCCTTCTTCCTCACTTTAATTAGTGCTGATATAGACCATAAACCAAACCTATCTCTATCCCTTTTTCATAGTATATGCAGGCTAGTTGTTGTTGAGTATGTAGGATTAAATTAGAGGGCTATTTATAGTCCCTGTTAAACTTATTTCTGGGTTTTCACTCAGTGGAAACATGTTACCCACTCAATCTCTCTGTTTCTACTGAGTTACCATTAATACTCAGCGATTCTATCAGTAGTACCTCAAATGAGCTAAAAAGGAATTTGTGGGCCCATGCATCATATTTCCCATGCATATTTCTTTGTCTGTATAACCGTACTAAGCCATAGTGTTGAGAGCTCCCTCATATTTACAGCTGATTTGATTTACATGTAGATGATGGTGTAGCGCTGCAAACAAGATTGCCACCTCACAGTGCAACCAGTGGCAACGTTCTGCTGAGTCTCAAGGAGACTCATTTTTTTCTAAAGGGTAATATCTGCAGTGTGACACCCCATCCCAATGAAGATGTTACTAATTGTCTGTTCAGAAAGATGTTTCAGTCCATTCTCTTCTAATAGTGGAGAGCCAGCAGACAGAGTGTGAGGGTAGGCGAGGAAGTGAATTAGGGCGGCGATTATGCAGTGATTCAGACAGCAGCTCATTAGGACCCAGCTAAGCAAGCAATCAACGAATCGATGTGACAGTGGACCCAAAAGCCACAGAAATTTGTAATAAATGGCAAAGCGATAAATTGGATTATCCACAGCCCCATGGCCAAGCTCCTTCTGTTGCAAATGACAAATCAATCCAATCATGCCACAAAAAAAGCCAAAGAACCAGAAAAAAGGGAACTTGTGTTGCACCGGCTGTGGAGGTTATCCATCTGAGAGATGTGTCTTGTTAAGAGTGTAGTTTTCCAGAGGTCATTTCTGTACGATATTCAGGGCTCTAAAATATTCATGACAGACCATTAGATGTTTATGGCTGCCATTTATAAGGGGAGATTTACTGACATTTGAACTGCAGCCAGAACCATAAAGGTGTCAGAGGGCTACTGTGCCACATGCCTACTGATTCATCACGAGGCAAACGGCTCTGCTTTGATGATGCACATGAGCAGCCAAGGATCACCGATAAATAAAATGGAGAAACGGTAGGATCACTTCTAACTTTTTCCCACCGCTTTCAATGCATTCAAAGCACACGTGACGGATCTGGTCCATCAATCTGCAAAACCGCTTTGACTGAATGGCAATATACATGACTGGAGTACAAGATAAAGACACGATGACTGAAGACAATGAGAGAATAGATATTTTATAAAGTGTAAAATTGCTCAAACATTTAAGTGTTCTGCCAGTAAAAATGCAAAGGGATTTGTTTCATTTCACCTCCTGTAAAGAACAGAAGAAAAAGTCAGTGTTAAAGAGCTTTGCTGCCATCTGCAGGATAATGCTTGGCATTTAATTGCCATGGTGACAACACTAAAGAGCTATTTCCATTCAATTAATTCCGAGATTAACAGAGATGATCTATTGAAATGCATTGCCATCTCCTGAGGTTCTTGTTTTCTCCATGCTAATCACACCATTATGAGGTTTTGTTAGTGATGCTGTGTAGCAGCCCCAGGCATATGTCAGGAAAGTGTATTCAGACAAATATCCGCAGCTTTGACTATGTGAAATGAAATGTCTTTTTACAGCCACATTATTTAATAACTATAATGTAAAAAGCCCCTGCTGTGAACTCTGTGTTCAAACATCTGTCAGCAGTAAAACATCGGCATTTCAAAACTATGCAGTTGACATGACTCTTGTGCTCATGGCCAGTTATTTCCTATAATCTGTCTTGTGTTCTCTGGTTCCTTTCTCCCGCCTCTGTGTGTAGCCACAGCTTTACCACTGAGTGATTGCTGCTATTAAAAACGGGCTTCTGCTCAAAAGAAAAGACGGCCTACTTGCTCCAGTCTGCTATCCCTCCATCATGTTGCTCCTTTTTCTGTCGCATCCCCCTATCATCCACCATCTCTGTTTCATCCTTTGTACACTACTGTTACCTCCTATTTTTACTTTGTTTATATTCTCCAGTTTTGGAACACAGATGGCGTGTGGACAGCAGGATAAAGCAGCCATGGTTTTACCGTTTTACCAAACAGTTGCTAATTTGGACTTTGATGCCATTGCTAACACTTTAGTAAAACCAGACCAATCACTGCTAAAAAAAAAAGCAACCAAAAAAGCAGACCCTTGCAGATTTTGGCCTTTGTTTAGGTTCACAAGAGAACGGAGTTCAAATAAAGTCAAAATGCTTGGCTCGTGGCTGCTCGGTATGTTTAAGCACGGTTCATGCCTTCTGTCTCTTCTGTTATCTTGTCCTCAAAGGGAGCTCGTAGGTTTTTCCATAATTGTGTCCAAATTTCTAGGGTAGTGGGACCATATTTCTGCAACATTCTTTAATCAGGTATAATAATCCTGAACATTTTCAACAGGTCTTGCTCAGGGGAAATGAAAAAAACTTTACATAAATGTTGTGCAGGAGGCAATATTCCCTTTAATGTTACTTTCTGGAATCAGTCTTACATGAGATGTTTTATCTTGTTAATCCAGTTGGAAATAAGCTCAGTGTCTGGCAAGAGAACACATATCCCTAGTTAAGATTTTTTCCCCCTCTATCTAGATCCATACAAGGACAAGGAATGTCACTGGTAGGACCTTGTATTATGTAATGTCTTGGCTCTGATTAGAGAGTCATCATTCAGTTTATGTTTTACAGGAGCTGTAAACCCGAGCAGAAAAGTCTTTGATACTTGCTTCGTGTTGAGAAAAAACACTTCTGCTGTTTCTAAAAGCTCATTTGGACTTTGGTTTCAAATGTAATCTGAAACACCAGTTCATTAGCAGCGTAGGCCGGGTACAGTAGAGATTAAGTTTCTGTAATGGGAAGTAGCATAAGAATGGTGGCTGCCAATAAAATCATACAATGCTATCTGTTCTGTTACACTCTCAAGTGGATTTTACAGGAATGATTATATGAAACCATCTGCACAAGAACTATTAAAGCCTCCTTATACACATGTCCATTTAAACACAATGATATCACATTCCAGCACAGTGAGAAGCTCAGGAATTGAGTTTAGGTTGAAGTATGATGATAGTGTGTTATAATTCTAACTGAATCAACAGTGACAGGGCTCTATAATCCAGTTCAACCTCTCATGCTGTTGACTGCACTTTATATATTTTGCAAGATGCACACTCAGCCATATGAAGTTTGAAAATGCAAAGATGAGGTCAAATAAAATGAGGGCGTACTTTTGCCACCGTATCCACTTAACTTTACCATGAAGTAAATAGCCTATATGCTTATGTCCTGCCAAAGCCATTTTGCCTTCCGAAGATCTCTTTTCATGTTGCTGCTGGTGCTACAAGAGATGGTAGCATCATTCAAGCAATTTTGAAGTTAAATTCTTAAACTTTTATGAAATGTCAAACAGATATGTTTGTACTGAACAGATCAAAGGAAACTGCTTTGCTCATTGTCAGAGAAGCCTAAAAATCACTCAGGGCTGTAATAAAGAGTTGTATCTCTACCTTTAAGGCTGGGATTATATCCTTTCTACCCAATTTCATTCCTTTATGAACTTTTGTGTGCTGATTCAATTTAAATTGGGATTCTTCTATATTGCAGGTTTTGTCAGTTTTGCTGTTTTTAACACCAGACTGTGTGAAAAGGTTGAATGGTGACAACGTCTGCAGACTGTATCAGGAGCCTAATTTCCCCCAGAAAAAAATGCACGTCACATGTGAGTAAGGTTTTAAGGTTTATTCAGTTGCAGTATATTGCAAGCAGCTGAAACTGAAGCATATGAAGATAAGCTCCTTTTGGCAAAGCAAATCTGTTCAGCACAACACAGCAGCCAGACCATCACTTGATTGCTATAATGCTGGACAAGGAAAATAAATATATATATTTTTTAACATAAAAAATCAATTAAAAAACTGTAGAACAAAAAATCCTAATATTGATGTAAATGGATGTTTTCCTCCCATACTAACTGGAAATCAAATCTGACAAAAAAAGAAACTGACAAGACCATCTGCATTCGCCAGCTAGAAAATGAAGGTTTGTGTTTTTTGCTGTTTTAATTTTTTACCTGTTTCAGCATATAATTATCTTTCTTTCATATCTGCTACTGTTGACAGCTTCCCCCTCTGTAAGGAATGAATAGGTGACCCATATTTAATCATTTCTTGGACTCAAAGCTTTCTTTTGACAAAATGTGCTTCCATTTTCCCATTATAAGGCTTTTTTAATAGACAAATCCAACCTCAATTGAGCAAACAATTGCTCATACATTACTGTATAAAACTGCCATAGATGGACCAAGTGCTGTTAAGGAAGTCAGAAGGTTTTTAAATTACAGTAACTGTCACTTTTTCTGTTAAACCGTCAAAGCACGCCCAGCTGTCCACTATCTGTTTATTTTTTAGTGTTGGCTGATATGCTTTAATGATATAATTAAGATGGCCAACTTAGAAAGAGAATCTAGTTGGGCTATGTTTCATATCAAACACAAGGATAAAGTTCTTCATTGCAATGACCTTGTGGACTGGTGTAACATTTTTCCCCAAATATAGCCTGTATTTTTTACTAGGATCGTGGGATTTTATTGGTGCCAAGTGCTTAAAGGCTTTCCAGTGCAAAGCAAATTTATTTGCACATTCCATGTACAAAACAATTCAAAGTGTTTCACATGTATTAAACAGTACAGCAGGGTGCAGAAAAGCTTTCAGTGCACCCAGAAAATTGTTGCTACTGTCAACAACAGCAGCTGAATTCAAGTGAAGCGGTTAATAAGCTGAGCTGTTGGATTCAGATGAGTAAAATAAGGACTTGTTATTTTTCATAAATGTTTTTTAAAAGAGACAAAACAACTAATCAACCTGAGTTGGTGAATGTAACCTCTGCAAAGCTTATCATTTAACAATTTTTTGGTTAATTATTTGAAATTTTAAGTTCCAAGCTGTGGAGTTTAACATAAATCTGATTATTCTTTAACCACTGCATTCCTGATTGCAGGGTCACAGAGTCGATAACATATGTTTTCCATGTGAAATAAAAGTAGAAATATTTCTTCTTCTGAAGAAAGAAACTTTATGTGACATACAGTATACGCTGTGTAATCAAAGAAAAGCAAAACTCAGTGGTGGAGGGGTTTGCTTTTTCTACCCGCACAGCAGGTTCAAGCCTTTGGGTGCTAACCTGGATCAATTCCCTGGTGTGCAAATCCAACACCCCTTTCACAACTTGCTGTAAGTTTTCTTCAACTGCAGCTTCTCTCTCCAGTTCAGTGGCATGCACATACTGTAAATCCAGTTGGCGATTCCAACCTAGCCATACTGTAGGGTGCTTGTCTGACTCACTGGGCTACTTTTCCTATGTACTGGTGACATTCGGCCTTAAAGTTGATGTAAAACTGGCTCCAACTTCCCAGTTGCCTGAAAATGCATTTAGATTGGCAGGGCAAACAGTCATAAACAGCAATATGTTCTGACCACATTTTATTACATCAATAAACAAAATGGGATCAAACAGTGAATTCGGAGATATTACAAGTGCCTGAATAGTCAAAATTCTGGTGTTTACTGTGTGCACATCTACAAAATACCTCCGTTGCAACTTGCACATTCCCAGGTATATTTTTCAGTCAATCTATTGTTGGATATGTATTGTTTACATATTTGAGTTTTTCTGTGCACAGAGCAACATTGTTTTCTTACGTCTGCACAGTATCCATGGACACATTTGGTACAGGTTCAACCCTCTGGCTGAGTTCAATGAGTGTTAGCAGTTTTGCTGCTCCATATCTCTATCACTACACAGCTACTTAAAGTTCTAGCCTTTGATAGATGCATGCAAGCTTTTAAAAATACATCTCATAAGAAAAGGACTTAATCTGCGTTTTGAGTGTTTGCCTGCATGTGTTTATATCAGCTTCATCCAATAATAACAATGCATGATCCACTTTCCTCGATGCCTTGAAAGAGCGTTTTTATCATTGTCAAGCTTCATTGGAACAATTTAAGTTACAGCTCTTTTTTGTTTATAAACACAAGTTTGGATGAAATCACTTCTCTAACAAGACGCCATGTGTCAATAAATAAAAAATGCGTGGAAATGCAATGAATAATTCAATGTGGCAATCACTGAAAATATTACACATACTAGAATTTTTGGGTTAAATCAGGGGTGGGGAACTTTTGCCCTCATCCTGCAGTTTTTTCTGCGCATCCCTGCTCCAACACACCTGATTCAAATGAATGAGCCACAGTGATAGGCTCTTGGATCCATTTCATTTGAATCAGGTCTTTTTGAGCAGCGATACATGGAAAACTTGCAGGAATGTGGCCCTCGGGGAAAATGGTTCCCCATCCCTGGTCTAAATTAATGTGCTGATGAAACAAAGCATGAGGATCATTATTTGAGGCAGGAAAGTCTGAAAGATAGCAGACTGAAAGATAATGAAAAGTCTGCAGGCCAATAAATTACACCTGTGAATAAAAATCACTTTGCTCTTTATTCCACACTTGGTTGAGTGTCTTCTTGTTTAATAAATCAGGAGGCACCCGGTACGTAGTAAGTAACATTTAGTAAAAATGCTTATTATGCAGAAGACATCCTGAATTGGACTCACAAAGTTACACATCATCTGATTATTGAATGACTTAACAACCTCAGTGAAGAGCTAAAGACCGGAGTGAAAGGAAACATTTTTGTGTTCATGGATGGATGGAAAGAAGTTCCACTGAACTATAATGGATGGAAGCATCCAGTTTAAAACCATGTTAAAGGACTGCTTTTTACTACAGGAAAGAGTGTGAGCTTGAATGGTCGTTTGTCTGTGTTGGTCCTGTGATGTATGGTGACCTGTCCAGGACCCTGGATTGGATTAAGTGGGCGTAGAAGGGATGAATAGATGGATGAATGTATGGATGGAAGAACCCAAGGCTTGATGGATGGAAGTTTGAATAAGTTTTCGGATTATGTGGCTGCTGCAGAGGTCTCAAATACTCGTGTGTCAAATGCAATACTGTAAGTTTGGCTTTGTAAGCAGTGGGAGGTGAAGTTCTTTTTTTATTTTGTCCATCAAAATTCCATAATGAATCTTTAGTTATATTGTTTATTCATTTATAGGAAGTCTTTTTTCAAGTGTAAATGATGAAGATTAAAGAAAGACTAAGAACATTTCTATTCAGGAAAGTAAATGATGTGACTAATTTAACACAAGCATGGTTTATCCTGTTGATCTTGGTGTTGCATTAAATATTTAAAGTGCCCAGTGAATAATCCTGATTGTAGTAAAACAGCCTCACGTTCCAGTGATACCATCAGTTATGACTGTAAATCACATCATAAAGACAATTCACATGTGGCCCATGGGGCTGTAACAACAAATATGAAGAAGTGATATTTTTCATGTTGCTTCATGTATAAAGAAAATAATTTACTATCAATCTGACTGTAAGTGAAAATCACATTTGAAAATGAATAACAAAGTTATTAAATGCATCACGATAACTTTTGATGTTTTGTGTAAAGCAATTGGAAATTTCTTTTAAGTGAGAACAATCACAATGTAAAACATTTTTATTTCTGCACATCAGAAACTTTAAAAGAAATTTGGATGAACCTTCCACCATGTGATCTGTAGGTTTCAGAGGAACTGCAAAAAGGCTCTGAGGGAATTTCCTACCTTCACCATCTTGGCAGCATCAGTCTGAAGAACTGTGTTTTGAGAAATGCAAGGGTGTGCCAGTCACCATGGTCAGGCTCGATCGTGCATAATGTAGGGGAAATCACTCCAAATCTGTTTGAGGGGTTCTCAGCAGACAATAAAACTATTTAACCTGTGGGGACATTGGAAGCTACGGAGAAATGTTTTCGAGCAGGTAAGCAAAGAGAGCACAGGGAGCAAAACTGGTGATTTAAATGCAACTATGCAGAATGATTGGGACTGCTGCATGCAAACTTAATTGTAAAGTTAATGGGAGTTTCACACTGCTCTGTAGCTGAAGAATGGATTCAATATTATTCACCTGACAATAACAAAGACAAAGTAATGTAGTCTGCGTGATGAGATCACAGGGGGTTAGATTGCAAATGGCAAGAGTTAGTTCAACCTGTGAGTTACTTTTAATCCTTGACGTTTTCTTTTTTCTTGATCACATGTACAGATATAGTACATTTCTTTCATCTATCTGCGTTGAGAATATTAAATACTTGTGCAAAGAAGTTGATGGATTTGTTTTATTATGATTTGAGAAAGTTGTACGTCAGATAATGTGAAGTGAAAGTTGATGAAGAGGTCAAGAAGACTTTCACAACAGCCACCCTTTTTAAAATTTGCCCACAATGCACATGTAATTGTTCTTTCCACGAGTATTGTCCTGTATTTCTTTTCTCTTTTTAGTCTTGGAGAGATTAATTGCTTGCTTAGTTTATACAAGGTCTGACTTATTCCATGAATTCATATTTTGTGGAAACATCCGTGTTTATCTTCCTACACGTGATTGTCTCATTTCCTCTTATACTAACCAATTTTCTACTGTTTTTTCCAATGGGTTCACAGTTTTATCTTGCGCAGCGTTACCATTGTATTCAATTTAGCTTTATTTAAAATATTCCCTAGCTAATTAAATAAAGTGGCAACTGCATTTGAAGCTAACACTGACTGAGAAGAAGATGATTACAGCTTATGAACAGGCTGCAAAGAAACATTCACCATATGACCTGAAGACCAGGGAACATGGTTGGGAACATAATGCTCTTTTAGCTTTGTCATCATAACTGAGAACATGTTAGAAATCTTTATGATAAAACCAGTTTACCAGGTGAAACAAATAGAAATAATAAATTATAAATATTTTTATGGTCTGGAGCCTTTTAACCGTTCTTAAGTTAGGACTAAAACTGGGGTAACTGAGGCCTTGATATCCTTGACTAAAGGTTTAGGGGAAACTAAAACAGCAAAGTTCATATGAATGTTAAATTGTTGATTGTCATCTGTTATGTTTTTTGTTTGTTTTTTTTTTCCCTTGTTCAGGCCTGGTATTTAAAAGGCAGTAGGTGTAAATGGGGGCAAAGGATGGAGAAAGTGCTGTCCTGAGATTAGATGCCAGGCCAGATACTGTGTGAACAAAGACCCTAAGAGCATTAGCTTCACAACACTTTCTCACCTTTAACAATAATAGTATATGCAGGTACATCCTAATGTATCAAATGCTCTTTCTGCAACCTGATTATGTGGAAAAACTGGGAATGTACATCTTTGGAAAAATGGATTTTCAAGCAGTATGCATCCTGTATGGTCCGGTGGTTTCTCACTATTTCACAATTTAGCATTTCATAACTGCTTTTTTTATATAAAATGTTCAAACATGTTATTGATTTTTTGTTGTTGTTGATTTTAAAAAACACCCAGTCATACATTCTGTCTGGAACAGCTTTCTCTTTTTCTTAATCAGGTGAAAGTAATGTCTCCTGCAGTGCACTTTTTGTTGCACAGTTATGACATCTGTTTCAGACATTAAGGGACTTCTATTGTCTGATGGACTATTTCCTGTATGTTTCCTGTATGCTTTATTATAGCCTTCTCAATCCCCTTTCATTTTCATTTGGTAAAAGAAGGGCTTGTCTGCATGTTTCAGGAAAAAATATTTATATTAAAAGAAGTAAAAAAAATAGTTTATTGCAGTACAACTCTTTTGGAATACCACATGTTTTGAAGAAGCATGATAAAGAAGGAAGTAATGTTTTCATGTGAAAATCAGAGCTGTATGTAATGCTTACAATAAAGCTCCAAATCATTTACTGAATCATTTTATGGTAATTTGCTTGCAAGCATGAAGATGCAAGCATGATTTATTTAATTACTTTATTTATTTTCAAATGCATGTAGATGGGCCACATTTAACAATATATCAACACATTGGTGCATACAGTCCCAATTACTGGTATTGATATACAGGTCCTAATGCACTGCACTGATGATGCACTGATATTGTTTGACATGTTGGGATACAGCACTAACTGATGTTACTCTAATACTGAAGTGATTTACATTTTCTACATTTTGGCTCTAAACGTGAGGTCAAAATAACTGCACCATATTTGCTGCTAATCCGATTGTTTCTGTCCATTCTATGGAAGTATTCCTCCACAGCGCTCTGTTAATAGCATCAGTATTGAAGGGGCGGATATAAACCTGCTATTTGAAGTCTTGTTTTGAGTGATATGTAAAATGTTGATGTCAGTGTCGAGAGAGCAGTTGATGGGCCATGAAATAATAATGACATGTGACTGAAAACAGCAATTAGAGCTTTTGCTGCACAGCTATATTGAAAGTGTGCACACAGTAGAACAGAGGGTATTCACCCAAAAGAATTAGAGTGTGAAGTATTCTTCTTTCTAAAAACAGGTGGAAAGCTGGAATTCAGATGGGTAAATTATTCTGAAATAAAACAGGAAGCACATATATAGCAAATAGAAAGGTCAGGATCACAATAACAAATAACAAATGCTAAACAGGAAATATGGCATTCCTAAACAAACTAAAAAGTCCAAATTAGAAATATTTTCAGTTAGCAGTTTTATTGTTTTGACACTTTTTTTAAAAATGAGACTCAGATGTAGTAATCCGACATTTTCTGCAAAACAACTTTACTCCCACACTGACAAATTTCTAATGATGCTGGTGTCATACCAGTCAAACTGTTTTGACTGGTTTTATTTTTAAATGCACCAAGTGCATCGCCGGTGACTATTTATTCAGTCTTGTTAAACTTTGCAGGCGGAAAGGCAGCCATACTATAGCAACAGAACCCCATCTGAAAGTTGTCATTGTTTTATTTATTTATTTTTTTCACACTTTGACACAAACACTATGTAAAGCTTTTTCCACTGATGGACAATTTTCACAAGGCAAGCTCCAGACAGTATTCTATAAAGTCACCTTTACTTTTATTAGAATTCTCCTCCATTTGGCTCTGTTGGATTTGTTTGGTGCAAAATATTTAAAGTATTTCTTAATAGGCCCTAAACTTCCCCATAAAACACACTTGCACATGTGGGAAAGAATAAGGGTCATGTAAACCCTAACTTGAAGAGCATGCTATTTCCCCTCATTGCACTGTCTCACTAATGTTCCCTTTCCCTAAAAGATGATGTAGTGTCTTCGTAGAGCCCTCCCACTTTGTTTTCCGGGGAGGAGTGAGCTTAGCAAAGGGAAGTGTGACCAGAAGGGGACAGATAAATATCTGAGCTGCTGTGGGAGAGAAACCATCTGCTGTTACAGTACATTGAAGTTTTCTTTTCTTTTTTTATCAGATGGGACGTAGTGTATATGATATCTTCTCCACCCTTCCTGTGCTTGTTGTCTGTGTTGCTATAAATGAGCATGCAAACACAGAAATGCTTTGGGGTTAGTAGTTAGATTCACCCTGGTCCTTGACAGCACTTCAGTGACGGTAAGACAAATCTTAATTACTCCTTAAACGTAGTGTTTCTTGAAAACATCTGTTTATGTTGTTTTTATGTGCATGCAGAACAGTTGAAGACCCCTGTCAAAAACAACAGTCAAAAAAGCTATCTTTAATAAACATTGGTTTATTTGTATTTCAGTTTAATTTTCAGTTTAATTGCAAAATATCTAAATGCTAAATACATTTATTTTCTTATTTGTCAGTATGCATTTAAGAATTTTATAAGCTATCCTCTGCAGCTTCTGCCACTTACCAACTTTAAACCCACAGTAGGAATGAAATGTGATCAGTTTCCAAATTTTTGATCGGACTAATCCAATAAAAAGATAAATAATATAACTACGGCAGCGATATATTTCAACAATACTGTTTTTAAAACATATTTTTCAGATACACAATTATGTTTAAAATTTAGCAAGCACAATACCCTAAAATACTATGAAAATATCTACTCAACCAACCTGTTTATTTTCAGGTGCTTCATGTGTCACCAAAAAGTTCCAAGATATTCTTTTAGCAAGTTTGGTTAACTTTATGAATAAAATAAAAGCAACATCATTACATTTTCTTTATGAAATAATGTCTTTGTTTTTACATTCTAGTGGCATGCGTATCCACAGAAAAGGCAGATGACAATCAGAAATTCTCATCAGCACAATTTATTGTGTAACAATGGCAAATATGAGCAAATATATCATGAAGTATAAAACTTCTATGTAGTTTTAAATTTTGAAAAAATGTTTAATGTTGATTATTTTTAAGTTGGAAAAGTTATTAAGTTATTTTCGCTGTTGTAACTTCTGATTTGACTTCCATGTTATGAGTAATTCTCATATAACACTGACATACAGTATTTGTCCTTTTTTCTTTTTTATCATAGTTATAACTCTGGACTTACTTGCCCATTAAA
Organism: Craterocephalus amniculus; assembly: GCA_036024015.1. NCBI lineage: Eukaryota > Metazoa > Chordata > Actinopteri > Atheriniformes > Atherinidae > Craterocephalus > Craterocephalus amniculus. Next base: position 12,596 of record JAVQJG010238470.1, on the reverse strand, counting down.
ACTAATATATTCTAAGTATGCACTCAATCATGGTTTTCATGTTTCCACAGGATGTTTTTGTGGTTTTCCATCATTTTAAATGGACAACCCATTAGTTCATTTGAAAAGTATTTTTCTTTCTTACTGGCACAAAAATACAATGTTACGAATTTCCTAAAAGTCACTTTTGAGTAATTACAGTTTCAAATCTATTTTCTTTCTTAAGCCATCATTTTCTTGACTGACCTAATGTTATAACTGAGGCAAAGGCTTGTCTTTATTTATAGATCTGGATGAGATATGAATCCTTATTTTTGGTAGTTGGGAATTGTCTATTTCCAAAATGAATAATTTTATACTGTATAGACCCAGACATATAGGGAATATAAATATGCAATAATGGCAGTGAAATAATCCATGGTAGAAGGGAAAAGTAACAGATATGCAAATAATCATACTCTCCATCTTTGGCATATGGGCTGTACATTTCTCCGGCTTTTTAATGACCAACTTGTTTTGTTATCAGAAATCTAACCTAAGCCGCGCTGATGCCAAACACCTCGGGTTTGCACTTAATGGTGTAATTAAGCGGTCAAAGCTTTTCTCCTTCCCTAAACTACAAAGCCGCAGAGTACCTGACAAGTTTATGTGCTCCATCAAGCATATGAATCTGAGCAATGCCGCCATGGCAACCAGGCCTGATGATAGAATATAAAATAGTTTTGAAATGAAAATCCCTGCATTCCTCCTCGTAGGTTGGGATGCTTTGTTGTAGTTGCAAATTCTTGATGATTTTAAGAAAACTCTCAAAGTGATGTATTTCAATGCGGAGTGTGTTGGGTGCCAGCCATCGTAACTCTTTAAGCCTGAAAAAACTTCACTTTGAGTTTATTTTCAAATAAACTCCTATGTGTCAGACTCCTTTTCTGATACTCCCACAATTTTTCTTTTCGTCTCACCCAAGAATCGTTGCTGTTCCAAGACAATCCATCACTGATTATGTGTTGTAATACTGATAAAAAAAATATGTTTTCAATATGTGAATCATCACATTTTCAACACTTAAATGTAATCAGTTTTAATGCCTACAAATCGATACATACATGTATGGACAACACTTTCACAAAATGTTCTTAGACAGCTGCAGCACCGTCTTCAGACATTAAGATGCACTGAACCAAGAAGAAAACTAATATCGTAATGTTGATTATATAACTTGAGTGTAGAAAATTGCTCCTGCTTTTCGAATCTAGTTTGTCAATATGAATGATCCATGTCCTTTGTTTTGGTTTCACATAAGCATACTAAACAATGGCTCACAGGAAAGGACGTAGACTGGTGACAGATACTTTCAGAGCATTAGCGTAACACAATTTCTGGGCATTAAACTTCATGTTATCTAAATAAATCTTTCTCACTCAACATGCAAAGTACATAATGTACAGTACACCATCAGCACTCTGCATTTTATTATTCTTCACAACTCGGCCTTAATACTCTTATAGTTGTTTTTCATTTATTTGCTGCACCTTTGCTTTAAAGATTCATCTTGTTGTATATGTATAAATGTTCAGTCTCGAGCTATCACACAAACAGGACGCTTGTCTTAAACATAGAAAAAATCATAATAAAGAACAACATATGATCCACATTATAAGTTTGCTCTAAGTTTTATGTGATGCCTCATCACTGTCTACATCAAGAACTATAAATGTTGCTGGAATTGTTTAGATTGCATAATATGAGCTTGTTTAAATCAAAATTACCTTTGGAAAAAAAACTAATGGTCTTTCTAGACTTCCTTTTTACCTCTAATTCTAATTTGAGCATGTTATTAAAATCCATGATATATCACATAGCATATAGTTTGTATAGGTCCTGAAATCTTAACTCCATGTTTGGGTTCAAGCCAGAGAATTCATTATAATGTGGTAGGATTTCCTTGAAGGAAGTTTCAACAATGACATATGACATATTCCTGCTAGCGATAGCCCCCTATAGGGCCATTATGGAAGACTACTTATGGGCTGAAGCATGTATTTCCTGTTAGTGACTCTGTCATTAACACTCTCAGAGCGACATTTCCTGCCAGGACCTGCCAGCACTGCGTCATTCTATCCATCTCAGTCTGCATGGTGTGCAGTGTGTGGGCGTTATGTACTGATGCATCTGAGCTGGCAATAATCTCAGTGTATTTTTTAGAAAATGTTCTCACTCTTAGCCATTTAAAAATAAGACCCAAACTAGGCTTCCCTTACCAAATGTGGAAGTGTCTTGGGGCAAGACACTGAACCCCACATTGCCTCCAGATGTGCCTGTTGAGGGTGAATGTGTTGTTGAAGCACTTGGAGAGGTGTGCATAGCTTGAAAAGAGCTTGCAGTCCGTCAACCATTTGATCAAAACTTGTTTGTATCCTGTTTCTACAATGTTTAACACTGCCAGACTCTGCTGCTGTAATAGAACAGTACTACGATAAGGATATCCACCAAATAAAATAAACATGAAATAAACACACCCAAATAAAAATAAGTATACAAGAATTGCCCTTTAAGTTGTTTTTTCTCCTTTTATTTTCCCAGCTTGCTAAGATACTCCTCACTGCCACACTCGACTCTAAATTGGAGTAAGCATATCTAAAATGGATTGATCATATAATCCCATGAATGACCTTCATGTGAGTTATCATCTGACATTTTCTGCACTCATTTGAACAGATACATCCTCATTAAGTTGCCACAACTGAAGTGCAAAAATCAGTCTAACTCAACACTCTTTTTGTTTTCCTCATGTTCATTTCATCTCCGCCATGACTCGTTCTGCACCTTAACCATGCCTGTTGTAGACTTTGCTAGTTTTGAAATTCAATGTCTCTTTTTTTCATCTATTTAGGGGTCAAATGGAGGAATGAGAGCATTTCGCCGGTATTGTCTGAGTGATCTGAAACTCAACACAAGATGGTCATCATGAATGACACCAACCACAGCACCCCAATATGCTATTCCAACACCAGCACTAGATATTACTATGCCCCAACCATGGGTAAAGTCTACTTCTCGGCTACCTTCACCGCTTTGGGCCTCACCTCTAACCTCATCGCCTTCATCGTTCTCATCAAATCCTGCCAGCGAACAAAAAGCCGCTCGCGCTCGTTCTTCCTCATCTTCCTCGGTGGTCTGGTTGTTACTGACTTCATGGGTCTTCTGGTCACAGGCACCGTTGTGGTTTCCTTCTACATTACACATGTGGACTGGAGTCAGAGGGACCCCGCCTGCCATTTCTGTAACTTTATGGGTATGTCCATGGTGTTCTACGGACTGTGTCCACTCATGCTTGGTACCACCATGGCCGTGGAACGCTTTATCGGCATCAACCACCCATTCGCACGTTCCAACAGCGTGTCCAAGGGACGGACCGTCTCCATGGTGTTGATGGTGTGGTTTGTTGCTGGCTGCATATCGCTGCTACCACTAGCAGGTTTTGGTAGCTATCACATTCAGACGCCCGGCTCCTGGTGCTTTCTCAACGTCAGCTCGGAGAGGAACGACATGGCTTTCTCCCTGCTCTTCTCTCTGGTTGGACTAACAAGCATCACTGTGTCGTTTTTGCTGAACACAGTGAGTGTGGTGACTCTGATTAAGGTGTGCTGCGGGCCGGACAGGGTCCAGAGGCGGCGAGACCATGAAGTGGAAATGATGGTGCAGCTTATCCTTATCATGCTCATCGCCACTATCTGCTGGTGCCCCCTTTTGGTGAGTTTATCTCTTGTTAATATGTAAACACAGTCTGAGTTTTTGTATGATATATCAAATTATTTTTTATTTTTCTGTATTTCGGAAAAATGATAAAGAAACATTAATGATTATGACAGGTATATTAAGAATTGGTACAACTTATAAATCTGCCTTTTAGCATAGTTTTGATATGACACCTCGTTTCTCAAGATTATTTTAGTTACTCAATATATCTAATGGTCTAAGAAGTTAAAAATTATCTACACTTCAGCTGGCTTTTGCAATAAAAAAAAGAGAGAAAAAACTTTTTGTCACTTTTTGAGATAAAATTTGGCATACTCCTGATTTTTTTACAATTCGTTGCTCAAATTGACGTCCTTTTGCAGAATAAACAGGAGCACGCCCGTCTTTTTAAACTGACATTGGCCATTACAGGAAAGTCTCTGACCTGGTTTCAACCTGCAACATTTTCTGTGAGTCTTTTATTCACAGCCATATGACAGTGTTTTTTGTGTTGACAAAAAATGTTGGAAGTGTGTGCCTTCGTCGGACAAAAGGAACATTTGTGCACTCAGTTCAATTTTCTCTAACATTCTGTACTGTATTTTGACATTTTTTAAAAATCCCTCATTCTGTTTGTTTAAGGCATTTCACTGTCTGTACTAAGGGCAGAACCCCTCACACTGACCTCAGCTGATCCTGATTTTCCTGTTTGATTTTTTGTTTGTTTTTTTATAATGAGGCGTCTCAAGAGCCTGCGCTCCATATCAGTACTTCCTGATGTAAGCTTGATTTATTCTTAATGATGCAGTTTTTTTCACAAGCTTGATCTGAGCCTTTGGTCTTTTCCTCAATTAAAAATTCCTTTTGTGTCCAATTTGCACATTTCAGCACTTGAACTAAAAAATATGGCTTCAAAGTGAATACATACCATTACAGCTATGTAACACACAATCAAATCCTTAGCAATTTAACAATGATTATCTATTGCATCTGATAATCAAATTCTATAGTGTTCCTTTAACCTTTTTTAGAAAGTGCATTAGGTACAAGCCATCCATTGCACCTTTAAAAATAACTGATAATTTAAAAAAAAAACAGAAATCTTAGAGCCTGTTTTGCACTATCTACCAGGTTGGAATCTGTTTACTTCCACCAAGAGGCACAAACTATGCACATCTGGTCTGGGAATAATAAGGATCAAAGTCCCTGACTGGAAATGAACTTATTCTCTCTCTAACATTAGTTGTGTAACACCCTGAACAGATATATACTCTGAAGAGCGCGGTGACACCTCCTGCAAGCGATGACACGATTATGTTCTACATACGAATGGCCACCCTCAACCAGATATTTGACCCCTGGATTTACACCATGTTTCAAGTGTCCCGAAAAAGGCGAGTAAAAGAGCAAATATCAAGATGCTGCAAAAAAGAAATCCATCACAGCTCACCATGTCATCGATCATCCCCATTATAATTCAGCTTTGGCTGTAGTTGCCTGGCTCCATCAGCATGTCATAGTCATCTGTTAAAAAAACAGATCATTTGCACATTGCACTTTCATGACTGCCAACCAATTACCCATAAACGTAGGGTATTGCAGAGAGCTTGCTTAATGGTGCACTTTGTTTTCCATCATCGTTTGCTGCTTACACCTTTTCCTATTTCATTTTTTTCTAAATAGGGTCTTTACGTTTAAATAGTTTAGGCCCTTGTTGAAGCTTGTGTGATGTTTTATTTCCTTAAACTAACACAGACAGCTTGTAATCCATACCCAGAAATCTTGTTGATATGTGGGTTTGGATTCTATTGAGCAGAGCTGCAGCAGTCGTTTCCTGCAAAGATTAAACATCAAGTTTTTAAGATCAGCCCTGGACAAAAAATGTAACTGCTATAAAGATGTACACTAAGGCCTGTCTAAAAATTCAGATCTTTGAGTAGCCTTGTTCCACGGAGGCAACTACCTGAAGTGTTAACTGAAATTGTAACATTTTAAAATGTGATATAAAACCATTAAAAGTACCATTGTTACAGTTATTCTCTAAACAGCCTTTTGATACCTTCAGCTCCTTTTATGCTCTCTGAAATAAATGACCAATAATCCCTTAAAGGTCCTGTGTTTAGGATAAAATTTCATTCTGTGGCTTAAATTGCAGACTGCTGTGGGTATCAGCCTAGGCATCCTTCCCTTCCAGGCCTTAAGAACTAAAACTACAGTGACTTTGAAAAATGATATTGTCCTACTTAAAATCCAGTATTAAAACAGTAAAACAGAAGTACAACATAAAAGCCAGCGAACCTTTTGGATACAAACGTCTCATTCGGAGGTCGTGAAAACATAATGACTATAACATGACTATACCAATGACTCTAAATAATAAGAACATGGTTGTAAAAATTATATAACATTTATCCCAATACCTCCTATATAATGACTGTAAAGGCAAGTTCACACAAGGAGATTTTCTTTGTTTTCCATTTACTGGGCCACACTACACAATGGACTCCATATGTGTTTGTGAGTACTGTAGTTGTGGAGTGTTATTTTTTACACTGCTGATGTGAAGCAGTCCCAAAGACTCAAGACCTAATCCCTGACTCATATGTCTGATCTTTAGCGAGCAGTTGCAGCTGTCATGCAGGTGAATCTTTTTCTCTTTACAGCTCCTGCTAACTCAATTGTAGAAAACAACTTGCAGTGTCTGTTTGCATCTTTTCTGTCTCTTGTTTTGCACAATACTGCATGCTAAAACTATCAGAAAGGTACAAGATTTCTCATCAACATTTAACCATATTTCTCTCAGTTGCCTAAGCAGACCATACCTCATTCAATGATTCATTCCATGCTCTCGGCCAGGTTGCCAGGTTTGTTTTTTGTTTGTTATTTTATTATGCAGGTTTCACCCTGTTGTGTCTCCTGACTTTGTTTATGCTCTCATAGGCTGTTATGAAGACTGCTCACTCAGTTTTTCCATCTCTGACTCCTGAACATATCAAACACCCTTGACATTAAGTCAGGCGCTGAAATGTATCCAGTAGCCTCTTAAATCCCATCTTAGAAACGTTCACTCACAGCAGTTTATAATTACCAATAAAACTCCCAGTTTTCCTCAGATTTATGTATTTTGTCGGCGACATTGAATATTTATCAGCAAATTCAAATTTGGACTTAAAATAGAGTGAATTAGCCTCAGTCGAGCTCCTTTTGGGACCACCTACCAGTCCTGCATGTCCTGTTCATTGTATGACTAACAAAGGGAAATTCAAATAACTCACTGATTGGAATGCTTGAACTAAATTACAATCAAACTCTCATGCATAACTCTATCTTTTTCAGACACCATCAGTCCATATATGGAATTTAAAAAAAATCATGTAATGTTACATGTTACTAATTTTAACCAATGAGAGTTGTTTTTTATAAGATAAAGGTCATGCTAACTTAATTCTACATTTTTCTTTTTTGAAATTGTAAGTGAAAGGTTGACTGATACAATAGGTCATGACCCTGTTGTTGTCTTGTTTCCTTATACATTTTACTGTATCATGACATTAATTTTCAAAGTCTTGCTAGCATTGATGTGGTCACAAACACAAAGAAAGGGGTTGGATAAAAATGTACAACGGAACTATCAAAGATATCAGTGAACAGCCAAACACAAGCTTCTTCCTTTTGTAACCAACACAGACTCATTTTAAATCATTTGGCCAAATGCAAATCTTTTTATTGTATTAATTTTAACCAAATGATTCAGATGTCAACGTTTTACTAACACTGCTTGGATAAAGTAAAATAAGAGCCCATTTCTAACACAGGCTGAACATTGAGCAGGAACTACTGTATGAGCAACGCTAAGCCAATTTGTCCTTCTGAAAGGATCTTGTTAGCATGTTTTGCCCCCACAGGTAATGTATAATATAGTTATGCCTCACATGAAATGCAGCTTAACTAAAGCAGGGGGTATAATTGTGTTGTAGCCTCTGCTTAAGGAAGGCAATGGCAAAATTAGTCCTTCACTGAGTGGACTTAACAAATAGCGACTGTCCGTGCGCTTTTGCAATAGTAACCGAAAAAATCATTTTCTGTTGTTTAAATATTCTATTTCCTCTCTGAAATGTTTGAATTACTAACCTGTTTTAGTTCAATCATATCTGACTAAATCTTATTAATGATCTTTTTGTTCATCCACCCCTCTTCCCCATTTCTTCTCTGTTTTTACATTTTTCTCTGTGTTCCTCTGTTTATGTTATTCTACAAATCTCCCTACAACCAGGTCTTCATTGCTCAAACTGCTCTGTCCGGCAGTCATCTCGAGGTCAAATACCTTCTCATATGGATACGCTTTGCCACCTGCAACCAGATCCTAGACCCGTGGGTTTACATCCTGTTTCGCAGGTCCGTTTTGAAAAGAGTGCACCCTCGCTTGGACTTGTCCGAGAGCTCCATCATGAACTTGTACCCATCTTTTCGTGAGACTGTCCGCAGATTCACGCAAACTTCCCTTGGGAGCAACTTGGGCTCAGATCACATGGAGGAGACGGAGAAAACGAATGTGACCCCTCCTTCTCCATGAAAAGTTGGGTTTGAGTTGCCATTACAGCAGCATCCACATTAGAGTTACAGAATTTCCATTCTTTAATTACTTTAAATGTAAGCTATGATGTGAGTTGGTTTTACTCTACCAAAAATGTGAGAGGACTTCATTTTTTGTGTGTTTTGTACTCCTGATATTTCAGATAGGCCAGTAGTTGATTAGTTACAAGTTGCATTTTAGAGCAGATGAGTGTTGCAGTATTTGAGAAGCCTGCAATGTTTGTGACAACAGATTCTCAAAAACGTATCTTATCATATATGAGAATAGTGTTCTATGAAATGGTATGTATCCAAGTGAACACCATGACTCAGTATATTTGATATGATATGATATATTTCTAAACTCTGACTGCTGGCACTACTAAGCTTTAATGTTGCAGTGGATACACTTCAATATCAAATAAAATATCAAAAAAATAAATGCTTTACTTTGCACTGCACTGAACTTTTTGACAATCCTGTAAAATGTATATCGTTTTTTTATATTGCTATAATGTTTAAAGGAGTTTTACCCGATATTACGTCCGGTTATTTTAGTTAGTGAAAGCGGCTAGTTTTTAGCTTTTGCGTGATGCTCTTTCTCTGCCAATGGGGTTAACATTCGGACCCACTGGCAGAGAAAGAGCGTCACGCCAAAGCTAAAAACTAGCCGCTATCGCTAATATATTATATATATATATACACATATACCTGCTATTGATGGTAAATACTCAGCTTTGTTGAAGATGTGAATCTACTGTTTGATCTTTATGGCACCACGTTATATTGTATTGTATTGTTGTTCAAACAATTGTGTTACTACTTTAAAGTTAGTCATTGTATTGTATATACAATTTGGTTTTCTTTTTTTGGTGATTTTAAACCCTTCATTCTCCCTTACATTTGCCCATTTTGTCATAAACTGATCTTTGGGATTTTAATGTTGAATGTGAATTGCAAGTGTGTTTCTTATGTGAATGAAAAGTAACATTGAAAAGTTTTTTCCCAGAAACTTTGTTAGGTAGTGTGATTAATTGTAACTGGTTGGGATTGAATTTGTTGGTAAAAGTAAGTTTAAATATATGTTTGTATGGTTTGTTATCAGTGTTATTGCTTTAAAAATAGATTAAGCTGTTGATTCATTCTCTTCCATCAAATAAATGATGCTCAAACATACATGTATTCCAACACTTCCATCCTGAGAAAGTATATTTACAGAGTCTAAAACCATATAGCCTTCATTAAGGGGGTCTGTTTGTTTTCAGGTGCCGTTTGTAGCTAAGGAAAGAATCAGGCTATGTTATTGTTATGCAAGAAACCATGACTCTTGAACTTCCTTCTTTGGAACAATAAATTCTGCCCATTCGAATGCAGATACACAATACAATGTACTAACACCAGAACTAGAACACGAGGCTGCAAAAAACTGGTGAAGGATATCCGAAACCAAGTGCATCCCGTCTTTCTGTGAAACATGACAAAAATATAATGGGTTATGATGATATGCTCTTCTAATAGGAGTAAGCATGAAAAGTTTGTTATTCAGGAAAATACATTGCCAAGTTCCAAGGGAATAGTTTTCAGGCACAGAAACCATGGAAGAAATCTTTCTGATCTTTGTATCCTTTATCATGGGAAGTTGGATTCTTGTTTGACAGTAATTGTGCTGCAGAGCATGGTCATTTAATTGGCTATGTAAGGTGGATGTATGGCCCTCATCCTGCTTTGCCACTTATCTAACTTCCCGAATTCCGAGATGGTACACAGATGTCCGCTGCTCCTGCAACACACTGTTTTCCACTTTTACACACCATATGCCCAGCAAACTGGGCCTTTAGAATTTTTGTGAGCTTTTATCTTTACCATTAAATATATATGTGTGTTTTGTTGAGTTCGCAAATTCTAAAATCATTTTGCACCACTTGATCAGCTCAGTCTGCAATACAACACTGCAGTTTTCTGTTTTACTTTTATTACATATAGTGATGGTGTGCAGAGAACAATTTTGATAGTACAAAAGCATATTGTAGAAGAACCACATGATTTCTATCATGATTATGATGGAAGCAACAGAAATTCAAGCAAAAACTGTTCAAGCACTTGTATGTATTTTCTTCTTTTTACAATTGGATGTTCCAAAGAATTTATCTATTTCTTTCTGTTGTGTTCATTTCTAAATTCGGCCATTTTTAACATCACCAATAGCTCCCCATACATCGAACAAAAACACATCAGGAAAAGCAAAATCTCCCAAGACTGAATCCAGTGCCTCTGCAAAGTCATCAGGATTCTTCTTGTCTTTTCCCGCTTCAACAATGGTGGTTGCTGCAAAGAAAAGTCGATGTGAGATAACATTTTTACAAATCATATTGAAGGTTAGTTGTTCTTACAACAAAGTTTTGGGAAAATTGTTTTTTGCCACATCAGGTAAATGCAAGGTTGGTCACAGTTGTTCTAAAATATAGCACATACTCATGATATAAAATTTGAAAATCATAATCAGTAATGAATAAGCTCTGTTAAATTTACTGCCTTTGTGCTGATGAAGCAAATTTGGCTTCCTTCACCCTCCGTGAATTGTCAATAGAATTTGGTGATTAAATGCAGTCATATATGAAAATTTCAAGCAGTTAAGACACTGTGAAAATGGTACAAATCTGATGAATAATGGCCAATATTAGATAAAAACAAATTATTGAGAAAACTCTGTTTAATTCCAGAGAATTGAAACAAAGAATGTGATGTATTGAAGAGAATAACGAAGACCAGTTGGTTTACATTTGAAACAACTGTCTCAAACGTCATTATTCTCTTACACAACTAATGATCACAAACCTACAGAAACAGTTTAAAGAACCTGGGAAAGATTTGCCATGAGGGGTGGGCATAATTTCCAATGGCTAAATGCACCAAACGTAACACTTACAATATGGGTGAAAACTCTTACAAACCTCTATGACTGTTCTTAGTTTTATTATAGTGTTTTTTCTATTTTGTGTGTCATTAAATATATTTGAGCTCTAGTATGGTAAGCATTGGATGGCACAGCTAAATGTTCCAGGGCCTTTGTGACACATGAGATTGAGACCAACATGATCTTCAGAGGCATGATATCACTGCAAGAAACCCTTATCTAACTTCCTGGATGGATTTAGAGTCAACAGCATAGCTTCAGTAGAATTATAAAACAATCAGTTGTTCCCACAACAACACAGAAAACTGTGATTTATTGAAGTAACAACAACGGTAAATTAAGTGTGCCCTAGGACTTTAGTTAACTATATATTATCGTTGGCCAGTTGGTCAAGTATGGCCACATGAGCAGCCCCTGTGGTACTTAATTAGTTCACTTCATCTGTAATAATTTTCCATTCAGGCACTCAAAACTAAAAATAAGACAAATGAAAATGAGTAAAATGATCAAATTTATGAGCAGAAAATAAAAAAATCTCAAATCTTAAAGAGGGCTTGCAAAATATGCTCCAAATTCTTTAAAAATATAGAAATCACAGTCAATAAATCAGAAAGCATGATGCAGAAAGGGTGCTCTCAATAAGGCATAATTAATGTGTTCCACTACAAAGCTATTATTTTAGATGTAGTTTTTGGAAAAGTTTTTGTTTGTTCAACTTAGAAATATTATATGTGTAAACGTGCGGGACCTATTCAGATCTTTCTATCATTAATCATGGGAAGTTAAGCTCTGAATTCATGTTTGACAGCTGCATTCCTCTTGGCAGATATACCAGATCAAAACAAATAGCTATTAATGATATAATCGGTATTTCATTTGATTGGTTCCCAAGTGCAGCACTGATTATTGCTTGTCTGACTTTTTTGGTTTATTTATCTTAATCTTTATACTGGAACCATTTCATCCAATGGTTTAGTTGTGCCCACACAAATCAAGTCTGTGTATTATGTTATTTAGTCTGAGAGGGTAAAAATTTGGAACATACATAAACAAAAAGGGCCAAATGTAGTTAACTGTTGAAATGAGCTGAACCACGTCTTTGTGTGGAAGGCCAGTTGCTTCATCTGCACTGCTCCAAAACAATAAAAGGCACACTAAGACTAAACATCTTAGATCTTGCTTAATAAAATATTCCAGTTTGATATCTATACATGACATAGTGGAATGGGTTGAGGACAAAATAACACAAAGATTATGAAAATCAATCACCCATTGAGGTCTGGATTTAGAATTGTGCTCAAAATGCAATTGGAGAGCTGCTGTGGAAACTCCTCAAGAGTATTCAAAATGAGGTTCAGTAGTGTGTGTGTGTGTGTGTGTGTGTGTGTGTGTGTGT
>JAVQJG010238466.1:0-10069 GCA_036024015.1 Craterocephalus amniculus | reverse complement strand
CGTTCCCCGCATATTCCGCCCATATGTGCGGTGGCATAATGCTGGATGCATCGGTGGCCGCACGCACGCATCCAGGAGCTACAACATGTTAGCGGTTTAGGCTCTAAAAATATACTAAAGGATGTCGTTGCGAGTAAATAATGGACGCTACCCACTCAGCACTCTTGGATTACATCGGACGAGCAGGATGGGGGAATATTACCAAGTTTTTGCGGACTTCTATGGAACTTCTACGAGCTGAGGCGGAGCAACTGCTCCTGCTGCACTAAATGCAGCCGCCTTCACCGAGCTGTTTAGCTAGCAGCTGGCGGATGTACAGATGTCTCGTCTGGTTCGTCGGTACCATCGGTACTACCGGTACCATGAAAATACAGGTACCGACAGTACGACAGTAGCACTGGTACCGACTTGATGGTATTGAACCTCTTGTGGCACCAGACATTCATGCCCTCGGGAGGCAGCATGTTTCCGTTGCACTTTTGCAATATGCTTTTATATCAGTGTCTGGAAACCTGCCTCATGAGAGCATACAAACTTTTTCACAAAATTTGATTTAGGTTTTGTGAAAAACTTTTTTATGTGAGTTTGATTGAAGCTGCTGTCGTTTTGTGACATCGCTTCTTTTTTGGTACTCTTCTCCGAAAACGCAGGTGGCTTTTTCCAGTTTTTATAGAACCACTTTGGTTCTATAAAACTATCAGTCAAACTACATCAGCAGTCAAAAGTCTGGACACATTTTTCCAGTGTGTCTAAACTTTTGACCGGTAGCGTTTCTTGTTAATTTGCCTCAGATACAGTGAAAACTCATTTAAGTAGCGAAAGCAGAAAATTAAGCCTCATATGAGCAAATTCTACGAAACAATTTCCATGAATCCATCACAGAAATCAAAGGGATATTTATATTCACCTTGAGCACATTTCTAGGTGAGCCTGAAACTATTTTCATCAGCGCCATCTTCATTTATTCAGTAACACTTCTTAACAAATCTCACAGAGATATACGGCGTGGGAATGTTATTTTTAAGCAAAGGCTGTTTCTTTTCAGCATTTTCATAACTGCTCTACATCTTCTTCCTCACTGTGTCTTCTCTGTGTTTCCTCCGACTCCTTCTATGATTCTCCATCCCTCCCCCACCACCTCCCTCAAATTCCTCCCCCACCACTGCTCCCTGCCTGCAGCTTAGCTTCAGGGCTTCTCTTGTTTCAGAAAAGATGATGATTATGGAACTGAGTCTTTTAAGTACACCCCCCCTCTACACCCCCCTTCCCCCTCTGCTCAGCAGCAGTACTTTACATCTTCATGACCACGCTTAATCCATTTCCTCCCTGTCTGTCTGCTCTGCACACCGGTCCTCCTCTTCTCCCGCGCTTCTTTGGGGTGAAACCACAAAGGTGCTTGCTGTGTTAATGAGTTTTCACAGCAAACAAAAGCACTTAGAAGAGGCATTTTCAGGAGGCAAAGAGGCACACACGCACACACACACACCCACACACACACACACGTACGCAGAGGCATGTGCCCACTGGAGTCACAGCACATTAACACTTCAATTAATTCAACGCCTCACATTCTAATTTCCCCCAGAAGTCAAGATCCCTGACCACCCCCTAACTCAAAGCTCACACACGCACACACACACGCAAACACACACAGCAGTGATATACAGTGTCCCGTGTCACGGCTGGGCAGGCCCTGGCGGTATTACATGCTCCCGGTGACATTTTAGATGCTGGAGAGAAAGCGACAAACAAAGCATCACAAATGACATTTTAATTTGTGTCAGTTGTCTGTTTACATAGGAACAAAGATGGCTGCTTTCGCACAATATTCTTTATCCGAGGAATACAATAGATAATGAATGCACGTATAGGGTGGAGGGAGGATGGGAGAAGGCGCTCGGGTTTGTGGGACAGGGGGGTCCGCAGACTCCTATGACTTCCACACTGGCTACAAGAAGTTGGAGAAAGGAATAGATGAGGACAGGGATGGGAAGATGTTTTCCTGGGAGGATTCCCTCTTTGTGTTCCTCCCCCCTCCGTCTCTCTCAGGAGTGTTCTCCATCTGTTCTTCTCTGTTGCTGCTAATGACTTTTTAACAGTCCCATGATTCTCCCCTTTGTCTCTTCCTCACTCTGTGTGTTTGTAAAGATTAACCACAATTCAGTATTCATCATTACCACCTATCATTTGCTCCTGATTCACAGTGATGCCGTAGCGGGAGCAAGGCAGCAGCAACGGAGGCGACATAGAGCCCGAGTCGGCGTGTCTTATTTTGAGAAACAGTGTGCCGGTAACTTAATTACATTCTGGTACGCCTAGATTCCTGCAATGGTAGGTGAAGGAGGGAGGGGAAGTGCTGCATCATCCAGCGCACGGCCCCTCGTCTGGCTCGGAGGAGAACTTGACCGCTCACCTGCGACACACATGCAGCTCATTGTGTGTTTTACAGAGTTAAAGGGACTATACCCGATTTCACGTCCGGCTAGCTTAGTTAGCGATAGATGATATATATTTTTTTTAGCTTTTGTGTGACGCTTTTTCTTCGGTAAGGGGTTTAACTTTCATAATTTTACTCCGGATCACTAGGGGAACGCTATTACTGGCTGATCGGAGTCTGGACCTTCCAAAAATTAACCCGGCAGAGAAAGCGCGTCGCGCCAATGCTAAAAAAAACTAGCCGCTTTCGTAACCTAAAATGCCCTGAACTCGAACATATGCGCAATCAATGAGTCATTAATTGTAATGAAATTACCCCTTTTACCACATACTATACCAAGTAGAAAACCATTTTTCTTAGGAAGATTAAAATAATATCAGGTATAGTTCCTTCAAGGAGTGTATATTAAGCTCTCTGGTGGAAAGTTTGACAGGAAGTGACTTTGTGGTCATCATAGAGGTTTCTTACCAACAATGTGGTGATAATGATGAAAATGTGATAAATAATGATGTTATCATGGATCATCATGGTCATATAGTCTCTGAATAAACACTTCATTTTGTGGCGGGATTGTAAACTCCCTATACGGGATAGAAATGTCTTGAAAACTTTGTTAGATCACCTAAAAGGTAAGCTGTTCATCACAATCTATCCCACAGAGTTATACTCTACTGTTTCTGAGAAACTGTTGACTATATCAGCAATAGCACTCAGGGGGAGCCGGAGACCTGAGGGAGTTTTAATAGTTGAGAGGCCATTTGAAATTTAATTTGTTATATTATTTCTTGAACTGATCCAGATTGGGAGACCAGTACACATTGCTGATAGGAACACTAAACCCAACGAGATTGGTTAATTCAAGTAGACGCAATGCATTATTTGCTTAATTTCTCTCTTAGTGAAGTGAATGAAAGAACTTTCCATGGGAATTTAACAATTAAAAGCTAATAAACAATTTAGAGCACATGAGATTACAATGAATTACAGAGAAGGTGAATGATATGATGCTATGAGAGGAGGTACAAAAGGATAGGCTGGATACTTCCTGTGACAGTGTGTGGGTCCTGTCACTGTGTGCCTCCGACTGATTGTGCGCCCTGGCTACTTGGCCACGGGGATATCCCTTTGGCTGACTGGCATGCGCGCATGACTTTCACCCAGGAGGTTGTGGGATCTATCCCCGCCCGGGCCCTCTGTCCGTAACAGTATTCTGCAAATCTAAGCCGCTCAACTGAAGGGAAAATTCCCTGAGCAAGGTGGCCCTAAACATGGCGACAGGACTGTGTTCTGACGTCTAAATACGTGCTCTCATGCAAATAAGTGATTTTTTTTTCTTTTACATTATACTTGCATATTTGCTGATCATAAAAAAAACTATCTAATCATGTTTTAACTGAGTTTCTGAAAACAAGGACAGGAATATTAATGCGAACATCAAGGGTGCTGGGCAATGCTGTTCATTGGAAAACAAGGTAGTAATAATTAAATGAAGACAGAAAAAGCTCAAATTGATTAAGATAAAATACAAGAAATGAAAGTTTGTGTGGAGAATTAACAATTGTTTTCATAAAAGCCAGCAAATACCTTTTTTATCTTGATTTAAACCAACAAAGAATTTTTGTCGTCAATTAAGGCAGGACTCAAGTTGTTCAAAGTTTCAGAGTAAAGTTTATTCACAATATTTGTCAAGTCCAAGGCTGGATTCTGGTAGGAGGAACACTCAGAGTTGACTACAGAGTGGTGAGTGGTTGGTAGAGACGCCAGGCTGATATCTGTAGCAGCGATGAAGGTGAAGAAGGACAATATCAGGGGAAATGGAGCTGGAAGGGGTGGTTGAGACCGGCATGGGAGGAGCAGAGCAGGGTTGGGCACTCTGCTCCAGGAGACTGTGGGAAGCACACTGATTATTGTCTGACTTGTAATCTGCTTAATAAATTGTTATCTGACTAACAGAGTAGACTCTGGGTCATAATGTGGGTGCAGTTAGTTCAGAGCTGGGGCCAGCTGTCGTGGCCGGCAGGTGCAGATAAGGACGTGCGGACGTTAGGTCAGGACTTGCACCTTCGTTCACTGGGAGTCGAGAGGTCATTCGAGGCAACGTATAACTATGTAAATCCCCAACAACAATGATGGTGGAACGTGCGCTTCAAGATGCTGGAGTTTCTCAGAAATGTAGCCCTCAATCCACAAGGTACTGGAGACCGCAGCTCTGGCGGTGGATGTCCAGGATGTAGTGGACAATAAAGCCTGGATGGTCAGTGAGATAGGGAGGGGGTGGAGGTTTGGCCAGAGGGCCCAATGGATAGGACGACACCAGTTTGAGGATAGATGCGTAGATCCTGCTGAGACATTCATGCTCTACATGTTCTTTAATTGGAACAGGCCGACTTCACAACCATCTTTATGTGATGCTTAGATTCAGGTCCCAGTCCAGGATTACTGGACTCCCAGATTTCTAACTTGGTTGTTAGATTTTAACAGTTTGAAGCTGACTTTTTATCTTTTTTCCTTGGCTCTGTAAACAATTATTTCAGTTCTATCATCAATTAACTCAGTGGTTCCCAAACTTATTCTGCAGGGTTCCCATTTTATCGACCCTAATAATGTAATGCCCCCCACTATCCTACTACCACATGCAACGTACGAATTTGTCCATGTTTTGGCAGAAGTCATGAAACAAACAAAACAGCAAAAATGTTTAACACGAGTATAAAAACATATAAAGAAAAAAGCGACTGATGATGGAAGCTCACTTGATATTGTTCAGGTTGGCTATACCAATGTAAGAAGTAAAAGGTATTTGTGTAACTATTTCTTTGAAACAGATTTGAAGCAGATCTCTGTAACTCTGGGTATGTTTATCATGCAGTGCGCACCCCAAAGCTGTAGGGGGAGCTCCACGGCGAAAATAGGCAACAGATGAAGAAGACTGCTGTAAACCAGAGGCAACTTACGGTTGTTTTGAACAGGCGGCAGCGAGTCACCATGGCTTCAAAGGCATGTAGTAAAAGTAATTATCAAAGCAGTATAAAATCAAAAAACTAATCGCAGATCAAATATGCATGTCTGCCCAAACGGATTTACGACCTGTCGTATAGCGGTAGTCTCGTGTATCATGAGACTTCCAGACCAAAACAAACGCGAGCGTCAATGAGCAAAACTGCAAGCGTTGTTTCTGGTAACGGCACATTTATGCTCGAGGTAGATGACAGTCAGGCAGACGCACGGAAAGTTTCGTCCGTCTTCTGAGTCAATTACATGCATATTTGGTGCGTTTTCAGGCTACTTGGGCATCCATCACCCGACATAGACAATGGAGTAATACCACCGGAAACCGTGGGGTCAGTGTTGAGCACAGTGGAGCAGAAACAAACCGGGGAAGAAGAAGAAGAAGATAAACAGGAATAAGAAAACCATAGAAGAAGAATGAAGACGACGAAAAAAACATTAGAAGTTACACAAGCTTTAGAAATAAAGTTCTACAAGTGTTAAGGGAGTGTTGGTGGTTAGAAACAACTTCATAGCAGCGCGTTTGTGCCGCCAACCGGCGCCTGAAACTAATGTTGTATCGCAGAGTTTATAATAAACTCAGCACTGCCACTTAGCGGAGGTTAGCCGTAGCAACAGAAACGACGCATGGAAGTACGAATGCAGCGACGCATGAAGACGCTTGGAATGGACGCCAAAATTTACATCCGTCAGGGAGCATAAATGGGCCTTAAAGGGAGACGTGATAGAGGAAGAAATGTCAGCTTTTTCATCAGAACCGGTCAGTCAAACAAAATGATGACTATAATGAAGTTGCATAGAGTCTCTTTAATGTCCTGTTTTTTGTTTTTTTTTCAAGACATTATCCAACAATACAACTCATGAATTGATATTCCATATACTTTTAATCTTTCAGGTGTAAAATCTTTCCCAACGTTGTAGCCGTTAAACTGCCGCCTTTAATCCAGCCTAAGAATGAGATTCAACCAAACTGGAGTGTTTAAAAGAATAGAGAAATAAAAGGGGGAGAGAGAGGAAGAGCAATGTCGGCTTGTTGAGGGTCTCCCTGGTAACGGAGCAGTCTAGTCACACCTCATTACGGCGAGCCGAGTGTTTGTATTGGCCAGCCGGTTCCGGAATGTATTCTCCCCATGCTAATAGCCTTCAGATGCCATCGGCTCATTGCGCTCAGCAATGTCACCCAGCTCGCCCAGACACACGCACACACACACACACACACACACACACACCTACACAGAAGCACCACCAAGGCGGGGAGAACAGAGAACTGGCAGTTTTATGGCTTCAAATATTTCCCCCCGGAGATCTGTCTGAATAGATAACATAATCATTCCTAAAGTACTACTGGCTGGCACAACTGGCTATATTCACTCCACTAAGCTCCCCCGTGGTGTGTGTGTGAGCGCATGTGTCCATTGGCCCTCACACACCCTGCATGCTGGGTGCTTTCAATCACTTTCCATAAAATATCGCATCCATTAAATGAAAGAAAATCTGCCTTTACACAATTTATTGGTTTGAAAAGAGGTTTGATCTTCAGTGTTAGCGCAGGGAAGGTGGTGGTTAAGTAAAAACCTACATAGCATCACCCAGAAAATAATCAATGGTTTAACCTACCTCTGGGTTACAATTAAAAGTTTTAATGGATCAGAAAATTAAATGATGGTTACAAAATAGAGCGCTGCAAATGTTTCAGAGAAAACCTCTACATGAACTCATTAAAAAAAAAACTTATGTCAATAAACAAATAAGCTGTTTTTAACAGCAGTATTTTCTTCACACAGCCACCATTAAAATATTCCCCAAAGATCTGAGTGTAACCTCTTCTTGACCAGGTAAATGGTTTCTGCCTCGTGTCTGAAATGAAGCACGAAAATTAAATGAATTAAATAAATTATATCTCCACAACTACAAGTGCTCAAAGGGAAGCTAAGACATGTAAAATGACTTCAAGTGTTTTACTGTATCAGAGAAAATTCACCTGGATCACAGTAGAAAATGTAAATATCTCCTCCTAAAAGAAACCAGAGGATAGAAGCTCAGTTCATCTGGAATGAGTAAAGATGTTAAGTAAACTTGTTCTTCCATTTCAGTATTAATGCTTGAGGTCTGAACAGTGTTCGGTTTGGATGCTGATGCTTGGTAGAGAGTTTTTGCTGAGTTTCTTTCTGCCATGTTGCTATGCTAAATGTTAGCATCACTGCTTCCTGGTGTTTGCTAACATCTCCTGTATGTAAGGACCTAATGCTGCCCCTACTAGGCTGTTATTTATTTATTTTTTATTTTTCCTAGATACTTGGGTTTTAACTTGAGTTTTTATTCAAGTAAAAGTATTGTTTCAAAACTAATTATTAAAATATAAAAGTCAAAGTAATAAAAAAGGCAAAAATGCCATTAAGGACAAAAGCTAAGGACCTATAGTCCACTTACCCACCTACCCCTAAAAACTATAATTCTAAAGGTCATATTGTTAACGACACAGACATCTTTGTAGGCTATATATGTCTGCTGTGTTCTTGCTGGACTGTTGATTGATTGCATACAGACTAATAGGGTGTTTGTTAAATGGCATCCCAGCGGTATAGGGGGGTTTAGTTAAGAAGAGGTTTGACAAATATTTACAACAAAAAAATATGGAAATTTCAGGATTTATTTGTTAAAGGTCAGAGGGATGAATTTCAAAGCAGTATGAAGCTGAATTCCTTTTGGTGTTTGTTTTTCGTTAATTTATTTCTATCAATAGATGACACAAATAATAAAAAAAATTTTACTATGAAGTCAGACGGAGCAGTCTGAAATGAAAGCTTTTCTATTCCTGCCCCGGTCACAATCATAATTTACTCTTTCGTACAGTTGTCCCTTTAAAGTCTCAGCACTTGTATAGTGTGAGGGAAGAAGTGATGATTCAAGGCAGAAATTTAAGATAATGACCACAAGGTATTCATAGCTGATAACAATTGTGAGAGATTAATAAGGTTTTATTTTGTAAGCACGTAAATTAATAAAATTTATTTTTAAACTCTGTAAGAGATGAAGGTTGGTTTTATTTCTACTTGATCTCTCTGCAAAGGACAATAAACTGGAATAATGGCTGCCTGCTTCCACCCTTGTCCTGTGATTACAGTTGCAACTCTTCCCTGTTTCTATGGGGACAGCGCTTATGGGATTTTTGCTGCATCTTGCTAAATAATGAAGTTGCTTATCAATGACCAGGGGTAGTTCCAGAGGGGGTCTAGGACAGACTTGTGTCCCCCTGACTTTTTTTAATGAGAAAATTTGACATGAACCTGTGGGACAAAAATGTGTCTCAATTTTCCAGTTGGACCCAAAAAAGGGACGCACCACCAGTGACCAATGGGTTCAACTGTAGTTCATACCCAACAGTGCTGCCAAATCTGCTTGTTAGAAGTTCATTAATGCTTAAACAACAGTCATGACCCATGCCATAAAAACAACTGAATTTGGTTTTATCTCTGAGAGACAAGCTGATTTTGGGTCTAGCAGAAGTAGAAGTTTAAAGGCAGCATGGTTTGAAGTCGACAACTGGCTCAAATAAAAGCAAATTGTTATGTTTTGTGACGTTTTTAGCTTCCTAAAAGCCCAGACAACGATGATGCACCATCTGGATACAAAAACTGGAAGAAGCTGGTTTTAGTTTTTCCATCCAGTCCAAATCTGTGAGGCACACACATGCAATGACTGCATGGAAGGATCCATCACAGAGCTGTAACTGGTGATGGAACCTTGCCTTTAGGTTTATGTGTTTTGTTAAGAAGGAACGTGTTTAGTTATGTTATCAGTCATTTAACAATTGATTTTTAATCTTCTCTCAGTGGAATATTAATGTCTTAGAGGTCTTGGACTTTCCTCTGTGATTGAGGTACAAACTATTTGACATTTTGGAGCATTTTGCTGCTGTTTGGTATCAAGGACAGTGATTTAATTTTAATGTCTTTTAAAGGGACAGCGTGTAACTTTTGAGCCAAATATGCAAGTAATGGATGATTTCTGGGGTTGATATACAGTGTTTGACACGTAACCAGACATTGTTACTTTGCAGAAGTGGATCCGTCTTTCATGGGATCATGTGACTTGAAGCACTTTGTTCTTTAGCTCCCCCTCAAACACAGAGGCTCTACTTTTTCCTCCTCATCTAAGTTTAGGCTGAATGAAGTAAGAAGAAGATGTGTCTGAGGAGGCCAGAAAGAGAAAGACTGTTGAATTTTGGTTACATGTCCAGGACCACTTGTGGCCAAAAGTTCCACAATAAAACTTTAAATATTTATAAGAAACATCAGATGCCATCTTTACTTTAAATGACCTGGTCATGTGATCGCCTCAAATTTGTGTAGATTAGAGCATGCGATTCCTGCATGAAGCGGGGGATGTGCAGAGGGGGAGTGACAAATGAGAAATGGCAACTTTTACACAAAAAACATGAAAAATAGAATAGGGACCACCTCTCGTCAAACTCATCTTGACAGGTATATGACCCCTAATTAACTTTATGACCCCCCGGTGCACCTGTTGTATGACGTCATACCCTTTGAAGTTATAGATAAGTTTAATTATCATATAGGTGTGAAAAGTAGATAATATCCTTTGAAGTTGCCCATATGGGTA
>JAVQJG010238438.1:0-10590 GCA_036024015.1 Craterocephalus amniculus | reverse complement strand
ACCTCATTTTATTATTTTAAGACTAATTTAGTTTTAAGGTAGTCATATTCATTTTTGTTCTATTTATGAATGTACTATTTAAGAAGTTTATTTAGCTTCTAACAGACAGTGCACTTATTAATTTCAGAAAAATAGCCGCTTATCAATTAATCGATCATCGATCGATAAGATGAAACAACTATCGATTAAAGGTTTACTCGATAATTTGCATCCCTAATTCCAAGGCAGAAATAACGCAAACAGAAGCAACAGCTTTTCTAAAAGGGGGGATTTCTGTATTGTTAAAATCAAGAAGTTATAAAATTTGAGGACTTTTTAATCTGACAGCAGCTTCTGACACATTCTTAATTTAAAATAAAACTTGTTTGCTTTTTCTCAAAACTGTCTGTTTATGACCCCAGCATTAATCTAGAAAACAGTTCAGATGGAAAAAAATATGAAAAACTGTTCCAGTGAGTGTGAATAAAATGTGGAGCTCGTAAAATGTTCAGATGGAAGCAACTTTGCTGCTGTGGAAAAAGTTAGTCTGAAAGCTGACTTCAGGAAACATACAGGGCCGATTCAACCGACCAAAGTTTCAAAATACTGCCGTCCTCACTAAAGCCACTTTCACACTGAAATTAGCGCGTCGACGCAGGTTTTTCAAAGCTGAGTTAACCCGCGATCAATCGGCATTTGGCTCCTTTCACATCGACAAAAAAACGTGCGTCTGATCCTCTGCTGGCAGCTACGTAGCTCACAGATGTGAGTCTGGTGATGCAATCACGCTGCGTTAACTGTAACGATGTTACCCAGCGCAACAGAAATCTAGGCAAGTAAACAATAAGCAAGAGCAAGTCAGAAAAACTCTATTTTTAAGTTAAAGTTTTGTATAAATAAAGTAAACAATGTAGAGCGAGTCAGACAGGAGTTAATGTGTTTTCTTGTTTTGCACTTTAGTCCGTCCAAAAAACTCAGCGGGTGGCGGCCGATTTTCCCACAGAATGTAGGCTCCTGAATGCGTGCTCGAAGCAGAGATGTATTGTTACCTTTGCATGAGAAGCTACTGGCAAGATGTCATGTTGTGGACATGTACCGCCCAAAGTCATCCCAAAATTAGCGGGTCTGGAGTTCACACCGCATGCCGATCGGAGCCGAGCCGTTTAAAGGCATTGGACTGCCTGTTGCCTTTTTATAATCTCCAACCAGTCTTCACATTCTCCTGTGACCTCTGACCTCACCAAAACATTCTGGTCCAGACAACTGCTGCTCACTGGATATTTTTTCTTCTTCAGACCATCCTCTGGAAACCCTAGAGATGGTTGTGTGGAAAAATCCCAGTATATCAGCGATTTCTGAAACACTCAGACCAACAACCATGCTATCCTCAAAGTCACTTAAATTCTCTTTCTTTCTCATTCTGATACTCAGGTTGAACTTCAGCAAGTCATCTTGACCATGTTTACATGACCAGATGTATTGTCTTGCTACCCTGTGATTGATTAATTAGCGTTAACAAGCAGTCAAACAGGTGGCGCTGACAATGTGACCGGTGAGTGTAGGAAATTATCCTATTAATCACAAACATGCAAGACACAATATCAACTTTTTGGACTGTGGCTTTTGATCTCATTAACACACTGTGCATCCTTTACAACTCCAAGTATCCAAGTAACAATACCAATCTTATGGTGACCAATTAGAGACTATTCTGTTCCCTTTTGCTGAAAGAAAATGAAAATTACTTGAACTTAAAGTACTTCTTGGCCCATCTTTTTCCCAGCAAAAGGCTTCTGTTAAATGGTTGATGTTTGGCCCTAAAGGTTATCGTGTTCTCTCAAACTCTTCAAGGTTCACTTCCCATTCCAAACAGACAGAAATGACTAGATCACCACAGGCAAGGTCACAGATTTAGCCCTCTGAAATAGTCCATGAAAACGTCTACGTTCTGGACATTTTATTTGAGGCGGCGCATGGAAGGGACTGAACTACTTTCTGTGAAACTATTAAAGGTGGTGGCAAGGGCAACTCAGGCCAAAGACAACATGTAAAAAAAGCAACAATCAAAGTTAATTAATTCAATGTGTGATAGCCTCTCAGAGCACCAGTTAAAAGGGCGAATTCTGGAACTTTACAACAAGGAAACCAAGTCCCATTCACCTCCAAAAACACTCAAACTCAGGCTCTACTTTAAGATTGAAGACACTTACTTCAAATACAATAGACGTTAATGCTGAAGGCATTAAACCGCAGAAAGAGACGGGAGCATTATGGATGATTTGAAGAGTGAATACTGACGTGTCACCACTGCTGAGCCTCATCTGTTCGGACCCAACTTAAAAGACTGTTAATTAAAAGGAAATGAATGATAATCTCATCAAAGTTCGGGCTTCTTTCATCATCTTTTTCTCTCCGACACGTCAGCCACAAAGCCACCATGACTATCAGCACTATAAGCCACAGTGAAAGGCAATAAACTGCATTGAAACCTATTTGAAGTTGAAATGAGCGACAGGCATGAAACACTTGGAGACATTATCGCATATCACTGGCATCACCCTCATTGTACTCTGCGTCACTGCTCTCACCCCCGCTGCCTCCTCAGCTGTTTATTTTAGAGTCGCGGTCCTCAGCGGTGGCGCTCTGAGGCGTAACCGCGGTACATCTTGTACAGATGCCGGAGACAGACTGCGAAGCTGTGGAGGTTGCGCTTGCAGAGCGGGACAAGTTGCTCGTTCTGGGAGGATTCATCATTGTTAAATCCAATCTGAAAGTTTTATATGAAGATGGGAGACATTTAAATCTGAGTGGATACTTTAACGAGCCGGTAGATGAGGCGTTTGTACTTTACTTGTTCAGAGGAGACATATTCGGCTTTTACAGCAGCCTTTACTGTTACTCAGCAGATATGAAGTGAGGACTCACAGCTTCCCTGAATTTGTGCAATCATTCTACATTTTCTGAGAATAGGACAAGGATCAGTCCCTATAAGTTTACCTTGCCCTTAGGCCTCAATAAGACAAACCCAATGTCACCACAAGTAGAGCCCAGAAAGCCCGGGAAGGACTCAGTTTGCATTGCGTTGATGCTAGATAAGGCTGCTATAGCTCAGGAGTAAGAGCAGTTGTCTGCCAACCAGAAGGTCAGTGAATTGATTCTAGCTTTCCCCTGACTACATGCCAAAGTGTTCTTGGGCAAGACACTGAACCACACGTTGCCTGCCTCCTGATGTGTTTATCGGGTTGTGAATGTGAGGGATAGGATGAAGCACTATAGAAATGTGGTATAAAAGTGTGACATGACGTGTCAAGCCGCTTTTACTGATCACATACAACTGGAAAAGCGCTATACAGCGAGCATGGGGTCGTGGCGCGACAGAGAGAACTTTGTTAACAGTAGTGTTGCTCAGTGCTCAGGTACAGTCTGGATGGTTTTAATAAGATGATGTGCTTCTCATCATTTGTTAATCTGACTAAAATCTCTGAACTGCTATACTTTGGAAAGATAAAATCCAGTTTAGATTTAAAATAGAACAAAAATGGTCATTTAATCTCCCAAACCCCCCATGTGTACCAAAATTACAGTTTAGTTTGGCTAGGTATGTTTATGCTGACTTGGAATTGTGTCCAGTAGTTATTACTGTAATCACTTCACTCAAACTGTAGAGGCTCATTTGATGGGTCGTAGAAGGAGCAGGCATACATCCACTAACATGGTGGTCTAGCAGAGGGCCAAGCTAATGCAAACCTTGTTAATATCCAAGTAAAGTTAAGTACTAATGATTTTATAAATGAAAAAAATTGGTTAAGTCACCGTGAGAGACAAACACCACATGCATCTTTAAAGCAGTGTTTTGAACTAATAAAGATTTTATTCTGTAGTGGAGAAAGAAGGAATAAACTGTTGTAACAAATCAGCTGTCTGCCCTTAGACTGAGAATAGAACAGCTTTTCAACCACATGCTGAAAACCGGCTCCATCATAAATGTAATTGTTCACATATTTGCTAGTGCACTGCCCTTGTTAACAGAGGAATCCAACAGGGGAAACATGGAAAAACTCAGAGCAGATCGAGCTGCTGAATTTGTAACATGTGAACAAAAATATAAACGCAGAGACAATTGAGGTAATAATTTTAAGCTCACAGTAGAACAAAATACTGCCCTGGTATCATAGATGTTATGCAAGACCATCAGACCAAGGACTCGGTGTCATGTCATAAACTTTCATCATTGTAACTGATCCTGCGACCTTACATCCAGTCAAACCGGTCCCTACGCTGCCTTCTACTGGTTACTCTCATATTGCAGCTAGCAAACATGCAAGTTAATGTTTGAGGCTGTGCGCAACCAACAATTCAAACAAGTATAAAATACATAATAAACACACATATAGGTAATTAAAATCAAGTATTCTTGGTCTGAAAGCAACACTACGAAACTTTTGATGCCACAGGGACATTCATTACGCACATTCCTGGAGCCACTCTTGCCCTGCAGAGTTCTGAGGCTGTAATCCAGAACTTTTCCCAGTGCAGAATATCATGTTCAAGCTAAGTTTTGCAACACAGAGCTACATCAGCCCTACCAGCAATTGGACATCAACACATTGGCTGTTTGGAACACACACCATGTCTGGTTTAGAAAAGAGACTCAGGAAAAGAAAGAGGGAAAGTGATAGAACAAGAGAAAAGAGTTTACAGGCTGGATAGAGCTCAGACAAGAGACAGGATGAAGATGGATGATGACTTAACCATCGTTAGGGTGGGGGCCGCAGGAAGTCTAGGACGATATGCGTTCTTCCAGATTGAATTCCTTAACGGTTTTCTGGGTGCTGATTCAAGTTAAATTGCAATTTTTCGATATTCTTCAATATTGACAATTTTTGGGATATGTAGTTTGCTTTTTAAGCCCCAGACCATGTAATAAAAAAAATGGAATCAGTAACCATATTCCTGATTTCTTTGATCTGTTGTCGTTTCATGTTCACACAGAATATTGAAACTCCTTTCAGTTCGTTGGATTTTTACTCCATGACTTGTATTTGCAACAAGTAGTTTAGCCTGCAACACTGTTAGGTGTTTACAGGAATTTACATATTGTCTTTTCAGAAAATAAAGACGTCTTCATTTGTACAAACTTCAGTGGGATAACGAGTTCAGTCTTTTATTGTACCTCCTGTTGTGTCACAGCTTCCTTTGTCCCCTATTCTTTATGTACTAATGATGTGGAAATATGACACATTTTGGAAGAAACCAATAAACATTACACCTGACAATCTGCTGTTGGAAGAATAACACAGAGATAGAGTAAAAAGAGAGTAAAAAGAGAGGAGAAGGACAAAAGCTGAAGTGGAGATGAAGAAAAGAGAAAATGTGACAGATCTCCTGAACCGAAAGATTATGAAGAGGCGTTGGGGGGGGTATTGTTGCTTTGAGAGGAGAAGATGAAGAAAGGAAGCCATTGTGAGCAGGGACAGCTTGGCAGATAAGCCTCGCGTTTTGGAGAAGGCGAGAAAGGAAGAGAGGGTGCAACAGGAGTGAAAGGAGTGATGGATGAGAAGGGAGGGAAAATCAGAAAGGAATGATGAGAGGCGATGTTAAGAGTGGAGGTGAGAAACGGGAAGGCAAAAGCTGCAGGGAAGAAAGAGGAAGAACAGGGAACTACTGACGGGATCAAGTGTTTCCATAAGGAAAACGTGAGGTAACGAGGGTGATGGATGGATGGATGGAAGGAATATCTGAGCAGTCAGGACTGAAACCTGGGTACCTCCAACATATTGAACTGCTCTGTTAATTCCAGAACCAGGAAATTAGTTCAATGGAAATTTAACTTAACGGGACTGTTCAATGCTACAAGATTCACCACATGAATTTACATTTGATATTCGTCACCTACACAACATGTTTGTCTGATTTATGGAATCAAGGTATAAAAACAATCCAGCATGGTCCCTGGTGTTAAACAATAAAGACAGGAGCAAAAGAGCCCCACTCGACATGGAGCTGGTGTAGAATTACCTTGGAAACAAAGACAGGTACAAAACACGCAGTAAATTTCAAAACGATTTAAAATCAAGTTATTGTAAAATTTCACAAGGGTGAATTTCATGCTCGTCCAAAAACAGCTCCAATTGGGTAAACATCTACCCATCTTTCAATCATCACTTTTCCACTTATTTGTTGCCCTGTTGCAACTGTTTAGAGATGTGTTGCTGCCATCAAATTGAAAATGAGCTAGAATTTTCCATGGAAAGTTCTAATGTCTCAGTTTCAACATCCAATAAGTTTTTTTTATCTTCCATAGGGGGAAAAATGACTTTATGAGATTTGTAAGTCATTGTAGTTTGTTATTATTTACATTTTACACATCCTTTATTAGAATGTGGGCTGTATTTATTAAAACTTAGCAAATGTGTCACATGGGAAGAAACAGATTTTAAAATGAAATGTTTGAATGACACCTATGCAGAGGTGTGGAGAAAAAAGAGCTGTGATGCAAGAACTGAGCCCTGTGGAACACCAACCTTTCCTTCCTTTTATTGTAATTTCCACACAAAGTTGTTATTGATTCATATGAATGAACTCATAAAAAGAACCGTCCCTGGATATGACAGATCCTCTTCCAGACTCACAACTGTGAACCAAAAAGGCAAGAGAAACCCACAATGCGCATCCAGAACCAGCACTCTTCTGACTGAAGTGCAAATTAAAAAAAAGATCCAGTACAAACTGAGTTATGAGATTTTCTCCTGATATATAACACAGCCAGATGGGAAAATAGATTCCCAGAGAAGGATTCCGTTCCAGGAAAAATAGACTGTTTCTATTAATGGCTCTATTGTAGGATGGTGAAATGTCAGAGATCCTTGGTTGCGTAAGAAAAACATTACGGGCTGCTGCACAGAGCTCTGCTGCTGTATGTGTACGGAAAGCTCTCTGAGCACATGTCCATGTATGCGTTAACTCTGACACACGCACATGCAATTAAAGCCTCTATTATACAGTAATTAAAGTATGGTGGAAAGCGCTGTAAACCCTGAACTGAAGCACTCCATAGCAGACACACACACACACACACACACACACACACACACACACACACACCCTGTGGTTAACCAGGTCGCAAAGGCTTGCAGCACACTAAAGCTAAAGCTCTGCCTTTCTCTCAGTTTACAGTGAGCAGCGATCAGTAGCCAACAGAAGCTGGTCATCGTTTGATTCCAGAGCGTGTGTGTGTGTGTGTGTATGTGCATGTCTGAAGATGTTGAGTAAGCTGCTCGAGCTGAGATCAGAGGAAGGAAGTGTGTAAAGGTGTGAAAATGAAAAACGGGAAGGCTAAGCATGTGTCAGAGGAAACAAGTCAAAGAAAGTTTTGCGTCTCTGTGTGTGTTGTTGTTATGGCAAGGACTACTGGAACACAAGCGAGGAGACGCACTACAGCGTGCCGCCTTTGCAGAAGTCATCCAAGGACCAGCTCCGACTTCACAAACAACGCTGCCTCACGCCCTGCTGCACTACGCTGGACACTGGCAAAACTACAGCTGAGCAGCGTAAACAAAGACCAGACAGATGTGTGTGTGTGTGTGTGTGTGTGAGGAGAAAGTTGAGCTGGAACGGTAGAGACTAAAGTGTAAAACGGCAGCTAGTTCACACAGCGTGTGTTATATACACACATACAGTACACAGGTGTTTGTTTTAAGGGCATCTCAGCACGCAGATTGTTTTCTGCAAATTCAGGTTGGACTTACGGTGAAGTCCCTTCTGGTTCATTCCCTTCTGATTTATTCCAAACCAGAAGAAAATGCAAACATAAAATCTGCACTATAGTGGGAAAAGTTCTCCACAGCTCACACATCTACAGTTGTACACCGGCTTTTCTGTTGGTTTGTACATCAGACGTCCCGTACAGCGAACGACAGATGGGAATCACAGAAATGGAATCAAGTGTGTAACGTGGAATATGGTGGAGTTTGATCAAATGCTTGTTCTCTATTATCTTTTTATTTTAGTGTTTCAGTTTTTCTGAGCAAAATGAAGCAGAGAAGATGGATTAGGGTTGGATACGTTTGGACTGCAGAGCCACTCGTCTGCTCTCGTCTCCCACAGAAGTTCATCAGTGGCTGACAGATAATTAAAGAAAGAAGATATCAAATGTTACTCAGCACTATAGAAAATATAAATGTCCCAAATAGTCTTAATATACTATTAGAAACTTTGAGATGGTAAAAGGTAAAACTGGATCCTACAACCTCATTTGATTTTCCAGTGTGTACTTCTATCCATCAATGTGCAAAAAAAACAGTTAAAAGAAAGTTCAGGGAACAAACAAAAAATAATAGATTTCCATTGGTTGCAACTTCATTAACTACTAGCTACAGTTACAAAGAAGTTGACATCTGGGCTTAAAAATTCATTGTTGCCTTTACATACAGAGTTTCTATGCGGCCGGAAAAAAGCATCTCAGTTTACTTGGTAGCTTTTTACAGGCTGTCAAACGCACAGCTCACATTAGGAGAGTCCCTTCTGCACCGCAAGGTCACAGCAAAGACTGAACTGATTATCGTTTCATTAAATCCCATCATATTGATTGTGATGGAGTAGAACAGTGAAGCTCTCCTTGCCATTTCATTAAAATTCATTTGAAAATCCCTGGATCCTCGGTGTGATACATAGAAATGAACATAGCATATTGGCGATGCTTGGCTGGCGACCTCTCATTAGTTTTCACTTCTCTTTCAGTGCTTTCCAAACTTTTGTACAGGATTGTGCCAAGGTGTTCCATGAAACGTATGATTGTCTGTATGACATTACAGCCAGAGTCAAAAGGAAACTATTAAGAAGGAGTTCTTCAGCCTGGGTCACATGAAGGCTTGACAGGCTGGTTTGTTAGCGGACCATTCGTTCTATGTTCCTGTATGTGTACATAAGATCTTCAAGACATACTGAGAGCATTCAAACTATGCATTAGCTTTGGTTTGGCTTGCTGTGAGTAGTTGGACGCTTTGTAGTGGGAAGCAGACAGAGCTGAACGATCCCCAGTCAATGGTACACTGAAGACAGAGCTGTGGGCCAAATCACAACCCTGTTAAATCCAGTCTGACACATTAACAATGGAGAGAAAAATGGACAATTAAACACATGTCACCCAAAGTTAAGCTCTTATCATTTCTGCTGAGATGTGGATAAAGGGAAATCCACCACAATTCGATTTGCTCCATAAAACAACATGTTTGATGGACTCTGTTTCCCTCCGGCCGTCTTCATCATCGCTGATACCTCACAGGCTCACGCGCGTCCTTGGTTGGGCCCTCGCCTTTTTTTTTGGCGTGTGAATAAAACATCGGCTATCTTTCCATGGCTAACGAGCAGCAGCATTGACACAAGCCGTTAAATCTTAAATGCACTGCGCGGGGATAATGAGAGACATGATACTGAAGGGCTTTTCTTGAAGTGGCGAAGAAGCCGGTTGCGGCAGCCTGAAGACGAGACAGAGGCCGGTCCCTGAGAAGAGACACAACTGAGTCTCATTTCAGATTAAGATTTCAAACTTCTGAGCTGCACCACTGGTTGGAAATGATTTTTAAAAAAGTCTGCATTGGGTCAAATATAGGATTTGAGCCCGCTTTTAAAACCCTTGGCCATGCAAATCAATCAATTTGCCTTTGTGGCACTGCCGCGAGGGGGCCAATCTAAAATCAGGGTCCCACTTCTAAATATAACCTGCTGCTCCAACCTTCACACACCAAACATGGCTGGGATCTCTGAGCGCAGACAGCCAATCACAGCAGCCCACTGCTCTGCGGCACCACCTCTCCTTTGGGTGACAACCAAGCATGCTGGACGCTCATCCAAAAGGTTGCTAGGCTACAGGAGGACACATATCAACAGGAGATGTGACTCCCGAGCAATGGTCAGACCCAAAAACTGGACCAGTGAAGCACCATAGGAGTAGGGCTCGCTCCTTCTGACAGTTATTATCTGACCCGGCGGTCAGATGGAAATGACTCCCTGATATCCGACACTGACTGATACTGGGAACTGAAGTGAATATTTTCCACAGAGTCAAACAAACACACACTCAGCTCGAACCAAGAACCATCAAATTATGAATGAATCTGTGGGAGCGTATAATTTGGAACATATGAATCAAAAAGTCTCTCCTGCCGTACGTTTAATTACATAGCAACATGGCCACCGCCGTTCTAGTGCCAGTAACCTCATCGCAGCACGCTAGCTTACAGCTCGGGTGACTCATATGTTCTGGTGTGTGTGTGTGTGTGTGTTTATCATTGGGAAGCCTCCTCCCTCTTCCTCCTCCTCTGTTAATACCAGTTTTCCACTGCTACCCTGCCAGCTAACAGCTCCTGACCTACAGCAGCTCACGGGGAGAGGAGAAACGTTATTTTAAAACGCAGAGCAGCAGAGAGGTAGACGCTGAAGAGCCGTGGCCCTTACAGCTGGGATGCAGAGTTTTGTGAAAAGACTGTAATTCAATTCAATTCAACTTTATTTGTATAGCGCCAATTCATAACAAAGTCATCTCAAGGCGCTTCACTGACAATCAGTCCAAGTAATCTGATTGTCACACATTAATATATACATATATACTAG
>JAVQJG010238431.1:0-63033 GCA_036024015.1 Craterocephalus amniculus | reverse complement strand
TTGCTGCTGTCCAAATTTGAGCTGTAT
Organism: Craterocephalus amniculus; assembly: GCA_036024015.1. Taxonomy (NCBI): domain Eukaryota; kingdom Metazoa; phylum Chordata; class Actinopteri; order Atheriniformes; family Atherinidae; genus Craterocephalus; species Craterocephalus amniculus. The sequence continues at coordinate 63,006 of JAVQJG010238431.1, read as the reverse complement.
AAAGGTAAATCATCTCAATTCGTGTTGTCCAACAAAGGGCCCCATGTCTGCCTTCGCCTAGGGCCCCAAACTTCCTAAATCCGCCACTGGTGGCAGGTGCAGGTTTTTGATTGTGGCAGCTGCTACTTGTTTTACTCAGTTCTGCACTGTAAGTGTATGGATATCTCATTAATATGTCTGAATGTTTATCATTGAAAGAAATGAAGACCATATTGGATAAGGAAAAACTTTCAGCAATGTAAGATGTTTTAGATCATTTTTATTCACCAGCAGAAAACAAGATAGAGGCATGTTCAGTTTATAAATACCCATGCAGACAGCCCCCTAGTGGCTTCAAATGCTGACCTATCTACTTCACTAGCAACAGACTGAGTCCAGTATAACTCTGCCATCAAAATCATGTCATACAGAGTTAAGCTCTTTCTTTTCCACTGTGGTTCTGTAAAGACTTCCTATGTGCAGACTATACTCGGTTTTGATTCCACAACAGTGAAATAAGCAACTAAATGTTATCCAAAAATCTCCTAAAGACTCATTTCTCATCCCTTACGTTTCTACACCCTTTGAATGAAATTGTCTGCTTAATGTAACAGTTAAAACTGTATGAAAAACAAGTGGATGCACAGACCTTTTGGTCTTGCTACATCAAGGTCCAACACAGAAATGTCAGTCTGTGAATACAAAGCTTCATAAAGGCATAAAATGTATTCTCCTGTAATAACTCCTCTGCCCAACATTAGGCACATTGGCTGCTTTAGGAATTGACTGAATGCTAAAAAAGTTCTGTTTGCACTAGCATATGAATGTTTCCACTGTAGATGACCAACATGCAGGATCTCTTTTACTACAAAGAGTAATGCGAGCAATGAGAGTGCAGTACAACATTACCATACAGAATAATTCTTCAATTAACTTATCTATACTGTTTTTGAAGGTCACATTTGACAGGTAGGCACACAAATGTGTGACATCATTTCAGTTCTTTTGAGATGATTCTTCCATTTGTTTCTTCATCAGCTTAATCTTAAGTGTGTAATATTCTTGTTGGAGCTTGAGAACTGCATCTTGTCTTCTCAGCACAGACATTTCTAAATCCATTCGCTCCTGTAATGTCGTGCAGTGCGCTGACGGTGGAGAAGTAGAGCGAGAAGCATCAAGATGTTCTTCAGAGTTAGTATAGACACCAGCATGTGGACTATTAAAATGTACTGTTACTAATTTGGTTATATTTGTTTTTTGTTCCATTAGAGGGATGTCAGGATCTGGACAGATGGCGATCTCCTGCTCCATATGTTGCTTGTTTTTGAATTCTTCATATATAGCATCATAATTTCCATCTTGATCACAACTGTAAAAAGGGAAAAGTATGCAGAAATTATGATTCATAAATTAATGGCAATATCTCCTTTCATATACAATGTTTATGTATTTTGAAATAACTCATAGAGTGCATTCGGATGTGAATGACAACAACAAATAAACCTGTTACCTGTTTTGTTGAAAATGAGTTTCCATTTGCTCTAAAGCCGAAGAGTCTTCTCTGTCGAACTGCAGCATTTCTGAGAGGTTCATCACGGAAATAACTATTTGAGTCACAGTGCAGAACTGTTCAGGAGACAGGGATTCACCTGTAAAGGCAAAAAAGTAACAAAGAGAAAACCAAGACACTGATCATGCCAGTATATAAAACTATTTCAAGTATAACAGTGAAGCAATATAGTAATTCATTTTAATATTAACAATGTATTTTAAAACCTTTTCCGCACCTTTACTACTCTGTCTTTTCTGTCGTCTAATGTCCTCCCTCGCCTTTGCCAGCAGATTTTCCCATTTTTTGTTACAGTCAAAAACAGAACGTTGAACCTGTGGAAAAGTAGCATTGATGGTTTGGGCAATCTCTTCCCAGGCTTGTCTCTTGTCTTGAATTGATACCCCAGTGCTGTATTTCCCTCTGATGATTTCTTTCTTTTCCTGTATTAACTGAGCAAGAAGAAGACTTTCTTGGTCTGTCCAGTTAGGCCTCCTTATCCTGTAGGACATCCCTTCAGCAGATTGGCGAGGCATCTGTCTGAGAGAAAAAGTATAAGCAGAAATTGTCTGTGCTGGCAACTTCTACTCCAAACACGTCTAAACAGAGCATAATTTTAGTAGTAACCATCAGTTGTGTCCAAAACAATGACTGAACAAATAAAGGGTTATACTTAAGACTTTTTAACCTTAAATTACACTATTTAAGAGATTTTTTTAATACTTTTTATGATTATCGCTAAATTAACATTGGAAAAGCAAAGTCTATCTGAATATCAGGTTGGACAATTATATTATACACATATTACAAAGTATAACCAGTTAAATTTAAATAAATAATATGAAAACCTCTCTAAGGTAAAATGTAAGGCTTTTCTTCGTCTCTCAGGGAAAATCCGCAGCGTCGCAGTACGATGACGTTGCCGCTTGATGACGTGTCAGTTTGTTTACAGCGGCTTGTGTCGGGCAGCAGCTGCACAGACATGGCCGTGGATATAACTTTACTTTTCAAAGCCAGTGTGAAGACGGTGAAGACCAGGAATAAAGCCATAGGAATAGGATTTGATTCCACCAAAGATGAGATTTTCAAAAGAAGCAGACCAAAGAGCGGCTTCTCCCCGCGTGCGAAAGAAGTGGTGAGTTTTAATCAAAGCTAGCTTTAGCTACCAGTGCAAACGCCTTTATAAGCATCTAGATTTAAAGACAGCAGTTAACCTGAGCTACTGTGACTAAAGGTGCTCTTTCAAACGTGTGAAATAGTAGAGGCATTCAATTAACCACATTTAAAGATATACTGCTCTTATAAATCGGGAAATCTAGTCTTTATAATGGATGTTAGCTTTTTGCAAGGCATCAACTCTGTAGAAGGTACTGATACTGGATTTTTAAGTGTGTAATATTTAAATGTTATGTTAAATTACAGAACAGATTATACATGGTTTAGGTGTTTGTGGTTATTCTAATGAAAATAATCTTTTTGCAAAGTAGGACGTTTATTGTTTGACACTACTAAGAATGTGCTTAACGCAATAACGATGGTCGTAGTCCAGTTAATTTGAGCTGTACTCGTACCCTGAGAATTCATTAAATGGAAATGAGGTTTCATTACTTTCAGGGTAAAGAAAAAACGCTTTCAATGGAGTCCTTATGCAGACAACTTCACATTCATCATTTTCAGATTAAAAAATCTTTTTATTGGCTTTTTTGGCTGCTTTCTTGTCCCCTGTGGCACACAGCGTGTTTCTTACTCTTTGGCAGACTAGTGAATGCATAGCCTGTCTCAGGATATATATGGCAGTAATCTTATAGATCATGTATATCATTTTATGAAATACTTCTCTTAGAATTGAAACAAGCCCGTTTTCAGCTATCTGTGTCAGACCAAAAAATGTTCTCCAGCCTGCTTTTCATGTTTAAAAAAAGTCTGGCTGCTGGGGACATGAATCCAGGGGAGGCTTCCCTCTCAGGAATGGTCAGGAAATGCCATCAGAGCAAAACAAAATGCACAAGAGAATGCCCTCCTTCCAATAACTATTTGGTCAACTGTTCCTGCATAAAGGTTTGAATAAACATGGCTAATATATCCTGACATGGAACTAAAATGATAGTGAAGTAAGTTAAAACTTACTCCCCAAACTTCTTGTATATGACATCAGTGTTTAGTTGTAATTGTTTTCTCTTTCTGAAATATTTTTACAGGGTAGTGTGCTTTATTTTAATGACCACGAGCAACAGAGCCCATACTTTCACTTGTTTGCAGAATGCAGCTTATTTATTCTATTCAAACTAGTTAATGGAAATGAGCCTGATCCACATTTTCTTTGCAGTGAAATTACAAATGTTTTGTACAAATCCTTTGGCAGGGTTATGGAAAAGCTGAGCTTAAGAACTGGACTTTCAACTTCTGTCATGACCATTATGCTCAAACTAAAACATCATTAGGTGAAGAATATATGATGGGAGAAATTTGTGGGGACTAAGGAGACAATCTTGTACTGAGCTTTGAGGTCGACCTGTGGTAGTGAAACTTTAAATGTTCAATAAGTATTCTATAAAAAGTTTGTCTAATGCAATGTAATCCTGTTGTTTTGCATGGGCTACGGCAGCACAGATATGGCACTAATGACGTTTTTTTTTAAATCAATATTGAGATCTTCATAATTTATCATGACTGTTCATAGGTTCCTGTTACCTTATCACATTTGACAGTGGCTTAACAGGAAAGGGGTCAGAGAGGGAGGGGAGTGGGACCAGACCAGGAATCAAACCTATGCTCACGGACTGCATTCTGTTGGACATGAGGTGGCTCAACTCAGCTGACCCCGGCTAAGTCAGTTTGAGTTTCAGCTGCAATTTTGTGGAACTTGTAAAATTGCAGTGTTCCTTTTTGCCTTTTTATTGAATGTCATTATGTGGCTTACCAAACAAAAAGGAAAACATAACATTTAGATAGTAAATGCTGATGGATTTACTACATTAATAATCTTGGATTAAATCAATATATTCCTAAGGTTCCACATCAAATGCCGAAAAAACTGTTTTATTGAACATTTTTGATTCAGAATTTCAGTTTCTTGGAGACTTGGTTTTAATTTACTTTGTAAGGCATTTTTTTTTTTTTAATTCAAGGAAAAGTGTGCAATGTTATGTGGATAAGCTATGTCCCATTAAAAGGCAAATTTAACATTAAAATAATGAATACTGACAGATTTAATATGATACTGTTAGACAGTGAAAACCTACCACAATGTCGTAGTGATTTAATGAGGCATGATTAGCTTCTGGTTTGCTTTCTTTTGGCAAAGCACACGTTGTGTTAATTAAATTTTGGGAGCCCAAATTTGTGATCAGTATTAACATTTGATAAATTGTACAATTACTCCATTAGTAAAGAAAAGCCACAAAAATGAAAGATGTCATGTTTCTGCTCACTCTACCGTCCCCCTATTTAGTTACATGTATCTCAGCTGTCATTGCGGTATAAAACATATAAACTCTGAAAGTTATAGCCACAAATATGAGGCAGAATTATTTCTCTTAAATATAAAGGATGATCCTGTTTCTCCTATGTTAATGTATATAATAAAAGATGTGTCAAATCGCATCTCGTACTTACTCTAGAGAACTTTAAGATGTGTTACAAGGCAAGTTCATTTATTTAGCACATTTCATTTACAGTACATGACAATTCAAGGTACTTTACACACAAAAAGAAACATTAAACCTGGGTGCAGAAAGCATTAAGAAGATTTTTTAAGTTAAATAACAAAATAGACAACAAAATAAAGAAAGAGAATCCCTCAGAGAAAATGGGATATATCTCTTAGAATATTTCAGTATTTAACGTTTTGTCTTAAACTTCCTGTTATTCATTTGAACCTTAATTTTTTATATTGATGTATGTGTATATTAATAAATTAACTCTGCATTAAGCCACCTGATGAAGGTTTATGACTAAAAGTTTGTTTATTACATTTTTATGTTGCATAGTGTAAAAACTTTCATTCATTCTCACTTATTTACCAAGTCCTGCACCTCTGCAACCAGATGAGCAGTGTTTTTTCAACATTATGTTATATTAATAGAATCAGTCTAAAATGTTGTAATAAAATTCTGAAATGAAGAGAAACATATGCATTTTAATTTGTTAAGGACATTTCAAAAGAACTTTTTGAAATATCTGTATTCACTTAATTTGTAGAGCCAGCGTATCTATCTGGCAGTAAGAGATGGGTCGTTGAAAACTGAGGGTCTTCATTCCATCTCGGGAGAATTGCCTTTACAGCCAGAAAACCTTGGCCTGACATGAGTATCATGAACACAGAGCTCTTCAAAGGCACCTTCAAGAACCACTTTACGTTTCCCTCGGGGAGTGAGCTCTTTAAGTTGTACCTGATGGCTCCAACCATCAGTCTGGGGCAAACATGAACCCACTTGCAACAGCTCCACACAGCTACGTTTTATTATGTTCTTCTACATTGATATTAGAAATGGTGGTTTAATAAAAAAGACTGCTGCTGATTCAAAAGAAACCTGAAGCCATCCTGTGGTGCCTGCCTGCCTGTCTTATGCCCCCCTCCAGTCCTTTTGCTGTCTCCTTTGGGCTACAGATATCATCTCCGACCATCTCGGGGAAAACTTTTTCTAGAATTGAAATTGCAAGTCTGGAATGTCCTGACATCTTGAAGTTATGTGGTGTTTTTCACATTTCCCCCAACTCTACTATCCATTCTTTTCTATATAGACTGACATATACAGCATTTTTTTTTCTTTCCCCGAGTCGCCTCTTCCCATGTATGATTCCATAAACATGCTGCAATAACATTTTCTTTCGGCTCTCAAACTATTTCTGGGGAAAGCCGATCCTCCCAAGAGCCAGTGATTAAAGGTGGAAGATCAAAACAGAGAAAATATTAAATTAGGTCCCCAGTAACAATGTTGACGGCCGGCACCTAATGCACAACAGATGTGCGTGCCCTTCAAGACATGCATAACTCTCCCTCCCAAGTTCCCATTGCAGCTTTGCAAAAATAGAAAACATCAAAGTTGACAAATACACAGTGGTCTTAAGAGACATTTTTCCACTTAAAAATCAGCACAGCAAGAAAGGAAACGTAGCTTCTTTCAAAGCAATTCCTGTGGGGGAAAAAAAGAGAAAAGTTTTGATTGACTAATAAGAGGGCTAGTGTTTGTAGGATGGGGTTTGGTCAGGGGAATCTTTTACCTCATAGGGGTGGTTTTGGCCGCTGTGATCTCCATTTCACCGCTCACCTCGTCACTCCCCACAGCATGCTGCCCTTCTCGAGTTTAAATGGAGGAGGTCACTCCAAAATTGTTAAATTGAGTGTAGAAAATAGTGCTTGGCTCCCCACTGTGCCTTCAGTATTGGTATTCCAAAATTGGCTCCTTCTCACAGTGTTTTCTTTTAAACACTGAAAAGTGTGGCCATCAGCCAGCTCTTAAAAGTATGTTGTGTTATTAGAGGGGCTCTTCCCTATGAAAACTTCAACTTGAAATAGTATACTCGTGTATTTTCAAACCATTTAGTTACATTTTCATTAATTTAGTTTACTTAGTGGGCTTTTCATTGACGATTATGTTTCTTGCTCTAGTTTTTTTTAAAACCTATGAAATTATGATTGAAATGATGTAAACTTCATGAGCCCATTAAAAATCACTGTGAACATGAAATGAAATATTTTAACTATGAATATCACTCAGCAGTGAAATGGCACAAAGAAATGTGCCAAATTCAAGTCAAAGACCTATAACTTTGCAATATATTTTTTTAAGATGCTTCAGGTGTTGTCATTGACATAAAACTGGAGTTCTTTTGGAGATTTAATTTCTTAATTTACTTATTTATTTGCTGCTTGAAAGCGTATCTGCACACATTCTACAGCTAAACCAGAACAGCACTGACATTTATGAGTTTTCTTTTAGGGAATATTGTTTTTCCAGGACTTTCTCTGAGTAAAGTTAACGCGAGTCACATAAAAGTTAAAGCTTTTCCTCCAAAAAAGAACGTATAAAGTATGATATTGTCTCACGAGACAATGTAGTGTTACGGTCAAGCCTCATTTAACTCAAACTGTATGGAAGCGTGTAATTTCTAATTTATGTTAAGTTTCTTGTGCGCTCATATTACAAAATACATTGGCATAGAGGTAAAACATGCTCACATGCCGCTGTCTAAGCCAAGTCTCTACTGAGCGATTTGCAGGGATCACAATGATATGAACTCCACTGCTAAATGGTCTCTTTACCAGTTGGCCTAATCTCTGCACTGTTTTCGCACGAAAGCCTGGCAAATTGAATTTTGAGGCATCTGCAGTTGGGCCTGAACACAATCTAGTTTTGTTTCACTTCTTAAAGTGTTGAAGTCACGACTTGCAGACCGGTTTCCAGCTCTAAACCAGGAGATGGGTTCAGACTGACCTGTTTCATCTCAGAGGATGAAGGTTTAAATCATTACAGATGCAGCAAAAGTAAAATGACTGTGGACACTTGAAAGAATATTATAAATCTTTGTGATTTAATTTTCTTTTTTTTTTCGCTTACAGCCTAATAGTCCATTATTTTGCTATTCTCATGGTTTATAATATTCGCAGCATAAAGGTGGTTGAAAAGTTGTATAAATCCTTTCAAACTTTGGCTTCAAATACCTGACTGCTGTCTTTAAAGTAAACTTTTTTTAAAGACAGTTTTACATTTTATTAATACAGAAAGCATACTTGTGAATCTGACTCACTTCTACGTGCAGCAGGTTTAGTTCATGAGAAAACAAGAGGCCAAGTTTATTTGTATTGTGTATTTCATACATAAAAGCAATTCCTTGTGTTTTACATAATAGATCGTGAAGAGAAACACTCCTAAATCCTAAATAATCCTAAACAGGATCACAGTACATACTTTATTAACCACACAAGGCTGGAATCAGTAAACGATTGGTCGAGAGTGTGACAGTTGATTATGTTTATTGCTCTTTTTAGCAGAAGTTGTACATTATTTGAATGTAATGTCCTATGATGGGACACTTTTAACATAAGCACTTATTTACCAAGTCTTTATGAAAACATGACTTATCACTTGACATAACCAGCCCTTTATATTGGAGAGACGACACATCCGCTTCGCATGAAAGTGATTGTTAAAAAGCATGGCTTCTCCAAGTGATGATGTCACCACTCAGACTATCTCACTGAGTTTCAGCAGCGAGACGCTTAACAGGCTGTGACTGACAAAGAGGAACTGGCTCGTTCAGATATGAAAGGGGGTGGTGGTGTCTGAGACACTTGTGCTGCACTACGGGTGCTTCAACTTTCTGTTTGCATCATATACATTAATAGCGTTGCTAAATCCCTAGAGTCAGAACTCTATATTACATTAAAATTGATTTGTTGACATTTTTGTCCATGCTTGGTGTGACCTGTGTCGTTGAATGCAAGTTGTGCTTTCTTAAATGAATTATGCACTGAAAACCAGAACACATAAGTATGACTTTAGGACATATAAAGGAAAAAAGGTTAAATACCATTTATAAATATCCCAGAAAGCTTTTTTTTGATTGCTGCCTGTTTGTTTATAGAACTGACGAAAGCGTTCTAACTGAATAGACATGAGAGGGAAAAGTCAGCCCATTAGCGAGTCAGACATAAACATGATAATAAAGTCAACATGTGGCACAGTATTCCCCACCGAAGCTTCCTCTCTGTATCAGGTCTGCGTATTTAAACACAAACTAGCATGGCGTCAGTATGGATAGCCCACGGTCAGCACACAGTCAGGGACTTAAACCAAAGCGGCGCAGTCATCAGCAAACTCTGTCAGTTACCTGGATTTAGCAAAACAAAGAGCCATCCAAGCTCTTTGGAAATCTGCTAGCTAAGCCTTTTCTCTTTTCTTCCTCATAATAATCCCCCCTGATGGTTTGTTTGGGCTCTGTCAGGGCTGGAGGGGAACAGGGGGAAGGAGAAAGTGAGGAGGTAAAGTGGGGGTCTTTGATGATGACGAGATTAGATATAGCCCGGCAGACTGTCTCCTCCTGCCTCTGCTGCGAGCCCAGCCTCACACACACATGCACATACTTGCGTGCACACATATATGGCGAGTCGCATGCACAAGGCCACCCCTTTCCTCATTGTTGAGGAATTACTTGCTCTTTAAGGTCTTAAGTTACAAGAGCAATTGATCCCTCTGACCCCCTGCAAACCCTTGAGGTTGTGCTGGGAATCTGAGCTCTAATGTATACACACAGGAGACGACTCAACCCCAGAGCAGCCGTCTTGACACAACACACAGCAACACGTGTTTTCTCTGTCTCAGCATCTTCCAATGCCTAGGGCTCAGCGCTCCCTGCTGGTCAGTACGGGGTAGTGCTGTGAGCTGGTACATGTAGTCAGATTGGAGCCAAACTGGAGCCAAGTGCTGATTGCAAACAGAAAGCATAGTTTATAGCTGGAGATAAATTAGTCATGTCATGTGGGAGTTTATATTTTCCATCTCGTAGCAAGCCATGATCATTACTGAAACTTAAAATTGGGCTTTCTTTGTGACTTTCTTTATAAATAACCATTTTACCACAAAACCTGGTTCTGCTGAAATCAATGTAGAGTCGAAGGCAAAGATCATATCATGATGATCTTGTAGTCATGCTACTACTGTAATAAGGAGAAGAGGTCCTTTTATGTTATGTTGCAAAAACAGATGCTGTAAATATCCAGTCTTCTGTAAACGACTACGAAAATAATCAGAAAGATTTTGCATGACCTAAATATTCAATTGAACTGGGTGTTAAAATATGTTAAATTTTTTGTCAACTATTATTAATGTTAAGACTTGACATGTCAGTGAATGTGTTTAAATTAAATTGACTTCTGGAGATTATAAATCACAGAGCATGAGCTCAACTGTTTGATGCTCTTGTTCTCAGAGAAAAGCTGCATGAGAGACTCTTTTGGGCCAAAAGAAGGCTCTGTTCTTCTTGAACAGTTCAATTACACTGAACCACAATTAACTCTTGACCTCAAATAATTGTATTATTACAAGGGTCTGCTCTCCTCAGCCATCCTTGTGTCTCCCACAGCAGAGTCATGTGTCACTCGGTAATATATCTAGGCTGATAAGGCGTTAAAAGTTTCTAGTAAATTGATGAGCTCTGTTTGGCTCCAAAATGTGTCTGATATGGAAAACATTTTTTCTTTTTAATGTCAGCTCAAATAAAACTGCTTCAAAGTCTCCTTGACACGCGGAATGAATGTTTAGAGACATTATTGGACGGCTGGTGCCAGGTTCCTACTTACAGCCAAGGCAATTTTATAATTGAGGTTGTTAGAGTGAGAAGGTTGAAGGCTGAGGACAGCGTCGTTTTGCTACCCAAATAATACCCCGTGCTGCGTGGGCGCTGTCACAGTCAAACTCATTGTGTCATTTTTCAATTCACGGCTTGTCTGACTTCTGTCGTCCGGCGGATGCAACAGAGCCTGCTGTGTGCGCCCTCACGCCCGCATGCACCCTGGAAGCAGAGCTCCTAAGACAGGGAAGCAAATTGGCCTTTTTTAATATTTGACCAAATTAGAACAGCAAATATTGGATTGAACCAAGTTTCCTCTGGTTTCCTTGTATACACACATAAATCCGGTCATTTTTTTCTGTGATAAATTGAACCGGATCATGAATTTAAAGTTCAGTATGCGACTGCTCATGAATTTATTTATGAGGAAATTGCTAGTTAGTCCTGCCTGTCCGGAGCTGATGAATTGTCTAAAATAAATCATTAGGATTTAGAAATGAAAAGACTTTGGTTACCTATTACGTCCAACACATATTAACTCATACATTTGCTCTGCCTCAATGTGGGAAGGAAATTGCTTCCTGGTTTCTGAAACTTTCTTAAACTATGTTGACAATATTAGCTTTTTAGAAAAGCAATTAAGGTCTTATTGAAGAGATTTATTGAGTTATTTGTCTTCTCACTTTATCTTGGCAGATCACGAACATCACCAAGCTCAAAGATTTTCTGCTCCAACACCGAAAAGATTATGTGAGTGTTGGAAGGTGAGCATCTCCAAACAGTCTCCCACAACAACCCAATACATCAGCAACTAAACCCGTCAAGGCTGCACAGAAGGCTGAGGATGGCAGGATAAGTAGTTTGGTTCAGACAAAAATCACACAAGGTCGGCAGTAAGGATTTTTTTTTCTTTTTTACATGGGGCTTTGTGATGTGTCTCGTGTGTGTGTCTGTGTGTGTGCTGCAGGATCTGTGTGCTGGCACGAGGTCAACAGCAAGTAGGGTGGTCTGTTGAATCAGGCTCCAGTCTAATTGTCTGGAATAATTGAGCTGCAACCGAGTGTAGAACAAATCACGCCCAGGGACTAATTCAGGCCTTCCTTTGCTTTAGGGCTCTGTGTGCTCTGTAGGTGCGGGTGTGTTGGGTAGACCGTGTTTTTCTAAGATTTGTTGATAAATCTTCAACAGAATATGTTAACCAAATATTAGAGAGGTCAGCGGCTGGCGTCCAGTAGCAGTTAGTGGTGGGGAAAATCCAGCGGGATGTTAAGTTTATTAAAGGCCCAGCCTTTATCCATTACTTTGCTTAAATTTTACTGCTAACTTCCCTTGTCTTAAAGTAAAATATAAACGAGACTCTATTTACTAAAGTAGTTTAGTTTGAATACTATCAGGTAAAAACTGGTTGGTTGTTCTGTAGGTTTTAAAAAAAAGATTATATCGAACAACGTCATAACTTTTTTTTGTTTGGTAATTGGCTGACAGAGTTATGCTCATTAGTGTCATCCATTTATTTACAGTAGCTCACCACGTACATCAGTGGGTCACAATGATCCTGAATTTATTGCAACCCTTCTGCCAGAGCTACGGGGATGTTACTGAACACCATCTCTCGAATGTAATGAAATCTGAACGGATCTTTAAAGTTTAAGTGTGAGTGTTTTTGGGTTTTTCACACAATTTTAAATAAATGCTGCAATATTAGATTAGAATTGACAGTCCTGCAACATAATGTTATATTATGCAATTTCAAAGTGTCATATATATTAAAATACCTTTGATTTGATCAGTTTTAAGGAAGTTTTCCTCCTTCTTTTTCCTTTTTACCTGGGAATTGTTTGTACTGCAATTTCAGATTGAAATTGTTTTGTCCAACCAGTTGGAGTTTTAATGGTTTTAGATTCCGCTGTCACATTTTCCCTGCCACCTGGTTAGTGCTTGGTAATGCGTCTCTGTTAAAAGAACCATGCTGAGGGTCATTGGGAGGACTCAAATGGCAGAAACTTTGCATTAATCAGGGAGACGAAAGGAGTCAATATTGAGTGTACAGAATTTTTCCAAGACTGTAAACTTGACCACACATTTAGGTACCAAAGGATCTTCCAAAGCAACAGTTTTTTTAATTAATGGTTTTGTGTGTTTTACAGTCTCATTTCATCAGATCTTACCCGCATGACGGACAATGAACGAGACCAGATTGACCAGGATGCTCAGATCTTCATGCGGACCTGTTCTGAAGCCATCAAGCAGCTTCGCAATGAAGGTGTGGCTCACGTGTAAAACATACAGACTCATTCCACGTTCTTTCTGTAATCTTTAAAGAGTAAACGTTTTGTTGTTGACACCACAGTGGAGAAGCAGGGGGCATCAGCTCAGGTTAAGGAGCACAGGGGGGCAGTGCTAGACCTCATAGAGATGTATCTAAAAGGTGAGTCTGTAACTAATTACTATGCAGGCTGAACTGTATCAGACTTTTTTTTTTGTATCCATATTTGTTCATAATTCTCTACTGCTGCATCTGAGATGACCAAAGCCCTTATTGTAGCTCATAGGACTGCTTGATCATGTCCTGTTTTTTTCTCTGATTGGTTTGAAGGAGTGTGTAAGCTGTACTCCGAGCAGAGAGCAATTAGAGTTAAGAGAATGTTGGACAAGAAGAGGCTGTGAGTATTTGTCTGCTTCACTCACACAGTATCGCCTATCTTTACTGTAAGACTGTTGACAGTGTTGAAGCACTTTTTAATAGAAATAATGGTTTGGGGTTTTAGATCAAGACTGGTGCCAGAGCACCCTAGCCGAGTGGAGAAAAAGGTGGTGGAGGAAGAGCCCACCGGGGAGAAAGTAGTTAAAGAGGAAAGTTCTGGTAAGTTGTCTGAGTCACTGGGTTGCATTTGTGTATTTGTATTTGTGTGCAGACACAAAGCCTGGTATGAGATACCCTGCTTTATCGGAGCTGGGCTGACTCTTGAATTTGCATGCTTACCCGCAGAGTTAAGAGGCATTACCAATCAAGTAGGCTGTGATAGATTTTAATTACATTAATTTTCTGCAAATGTATTTTTAACCACAGAATTATTCATGCCTAAACCTTGATTCAACTCCCGTTGAAATTTCATTTGATTAGTGTGTTCCTTCTGACTGGATTTGATGTGAACAAGTGACAGAAGAGACAAACACATTGTAATTTTAAATAGAAAATGTTTAACTCAGAATTCTTTTTAATCAACGGCAGAGCCTTGATTAGCGTTCAGAGCAATTAAATAGTTCCTGGATTTACAAACGAGCTGTTTTGCAGGCGTGCAAAGGGGTTTTGGATAACTCCTCTTCTACAGCAGGTCTTTGAGTTTTTACACGGCTTTTTTTCCATCACTGTGTTCCTTACTGCCCAGTAAAAAGCCTGGATGGGATCCCAGTCTGTTTGGCTGGACAACATCAATATATAAATGTTGTTCTCTGTTTAGTATCTGTTTGACCACTTTGTTTGTTTCAGATCATCGTCTGGTTGGAAAATCTATTGTTGGCCAAGGCCGGCTTTTTCTTTTCCTGCAGACTGAGATGTTTTTCTGTACAATTCAAATATTATGCAGACAAAATCAAATAAAATAATCAAATTTCCAGCAGCGTGCTGTCCTTTAGATGAGATTGTTGGGGTAAATGTATCTATTTTCCTTAACCAAATGAAAACAACATCCTTGCTCTCAGACAGCTACTTTTTATTGCGTTTGCCATAATATTTTAGTAGCATAATTTATGTAACTCATCAGGTTTGCTTTGGGGGAAATCCTTGGACTCTTCTTTGCGAACAGGACTGCATTAAAACTATACAAGCCACAGAAAAGGAGGGAAATGAAGACTAGATTCTATTGAAGTTTGCACACAATATAAGGGCTCTTTTTAGTAGCTGAAAAATAGTCTGAATTATTTTGACTAATCACGGTATCTTTCTTTTATTTATTAGTCAGATACTACAGTCATTTCCAGTCAGAAAACCTGAAAGTTCAACATCTCATTTGACGTGTTGGTCAAATAAAGGTTCACAAATCAGTATTTTAAATAAAGTCTATGAGTCATTTTGAGGTTAACTTTATGGAATCAGAATTATGAGGGATATAAACAAATACATTATGATGAGCTTCGAATAGCCACTTACCTGAGAGCAACTGATATAGGGTTCAGCCTGTTTCAGAAAATCGATTCTTGGACGTTTAGAATCATGCTATTCTCATACAGGAGTAGCACAATGTGCTTTACTGTACATAGGGAAAAAAAGTTTACATAAAATAAGTAAGATAATCATTTCAAAACACACCTACTCTCAAACACACCCAAAGTCCCAGACGTGGGTGATCCCCATGGCAACTTACCTGCAGACCAATCAGGCATAGCCCCAGGTGTGGATACCCGTGAAGTAAAGTAGAAAATTAAATAAAGCAAAAAATGATAACAAATAAGAGCAAAAAGTATTAAATTAGTGTTCATAAAAATACTACACTTTAAATTGTATTATAGTATAGAGGTAACAGAAACTGTGGGCCCTGGTGAGACAAGTGACAAAAATAGGTAGTTTTTAAATAAATGAACACATGATTAGATTAAATAATTAGAGATAAAGATTTTTTTTAAAATTGTTATTACCATTATATTCATTATTATTATTATTATTATACATGTCATATCATTTGAATTTAGTTTAATATGGATCATGAAAACTTAAGATTATTACACAAACTTGGAAAAAAAACACCAAAAGTCATTTTAAGAACTTTATAATTACGGTCCATTTTTTCTCAAGCTCAACCTGCTGATGCTCTTTTTTTTTTCTTTGCAGAGAAGAGTGTGTCAGAAGTCCAGGACAACTCTGTCAACCTGTGGGAGGAGAACCGAGTGGAGGATGAACTCTCTCCCGAGGAGATCCAGATGGTGAGCTGCTCTGCCTTCATTATTTATCTCATACAGTTAACAGAATATGTAGATCTGTATGATTCATGTGTGCTTCAGTGTAGAGTTACACTTGGATTACGTCCCAGTGCACATGGACTCTTTTGTGGTTTTCTGTGGACTTTTCCAGTGTGTAAAGGCACAAATGACAGATGAAGAATTTAAGGTTTTTGGACGTATTGTCTTTACTTACTGTAACATAGAAGTCTGGAACTTAAAAATGTGTGTTTTTGTCTAGTTTGAGCAGGAGAACCAGAGACTGGTCAGTGAGATGAGCAGCCTGGTGGATGAAGTAAGGTGAGTCTGTGAAACAGTGAAATGCAGCAATGAATGTTGATTATGATTAAATGTTGGTGGACTTTTAATGAGGCGTTTCATGCATCTTTTATTTACCCACCAGGCAAATCGAGGGGAAGGTGGTAGAGATTTCTCGACTTCAGGAGATCTTTGCTGAAAAAGTCCTGCATCAAGTGAGATAAGCTCTCTCTGTGTCAGTCTCTCACTTTACTGCAATCTTGTAATTAACCGATTGTCCATTTAACATCATTTCGACAGGAAACAGATATAGATAACATTCACCAGCAGGTTGTGGGTGCAACGGAGAACGTCAAAGAAGGCAACGAGGATATACGAGAGGTACCATTTACAAAATTACATCTGCATAAAGTTTTAGATTTTTTTATTTTCCTTTAAAGAAACAGTTGCTTAAGTTGATTGTTTTCTTTTTCAAGGCAATCAAAAACAACGCCGGCTTCAGAGTATGGATCCTCTTTTTCCTGGTTATGTGTTCATTCTCCCTCCTCTTCCTGGACTGGTATGACAGCTAACACCACTGCTACGATGGACTGTTCAACAAGAATCCATTTGAAACGAGTCCTGGTTATCTCCTGAAGTCAACACTGAGACTGAACATACACTGTGACAGTTCTGCTAAAGATTTTGGAAAACTTGTCCATGAATGTGTCTTCAAGTGGAAAAGGAAGTTTGTTCATCCCTGATGCTGAAGTTATAATCATTCAGTGCTTTCAATGTAGATGTGATGTTTGAGTGCACATCTGTAGAGCCAAGTTTGCCCAGTGGATAACAAGTCAGTGCTTCTTTGCCACTTTATGATAGATAACGGTTTAACCAGCAGCAATGAGGTGGAACAGGTTCTGCTTTTTTCATGCATCCTATGAAGCGATCTTTTACATTTAAAAGATAAAATATATTTGGTGTTTCCTTTGAGTAAAATTAATACTCTAACTTTGATTTTGTATCTTCTTTCCTTACTCCAGCATATGATCTTATAATAGTTCATGATTAAATATTTATACCGAGCTTTCAGAGTCAGAGGAGGGGCAAAAAGCCACAAGTGCATCAGTTTGGTTCAGCTAAGGAGAAAGATGTTGACTGTTTCCTCTGCTGATCTGTTAATTAGCGTTAACCTAGATCCTTGTGAAAGCATTAAAGTGCTTTTTTTTCTTTGATCTGAACCCTAGGGAACTGTTAACTGTATTTATTTCTACATCACTGAAAGGATCTTTGAATAATGAAGGACAATGTTTTAACACGCAAGTTTGAAATGTGGGCACTTTATTTGAGTTCTTCATTTAACATTTTTTATGTAGCAAATGCACTTAAATGGTAATCATGACATGGTTTCGAAAAAAGTACAGAATTAAATGACAAATTACAGAAAAAAGCAACAGGACAAGCAACTACTTTCAGATTGCTGCACTGCATCAGCCTAACTTCTAAAGTCTGTGATGACGGTTATCGGTGCGAAGCGTTGCACAATACAGTGTTTTACTAGCAAAAACATTCAGTACATTAGCATAAAAGTTATGCTGTGTGGCCAGCAAAGAAAAGCATAGTGTTCACAAATGGCTCAAATGATGAAAACAATCATTTAAAACAACACTGATTAATCTGTTTATCTTTTCTTTTTTTTTGCTGGTAAATTTCTTTCAGGTCAAGCTTCTTGCTTTCACAATATCATGACGTTAAAATATTTCGGCACAGAAAAGCCCAGTGGCAAAAGATGCTGTTAGCTTTGTCACTTCTTGTGAAATATACCACTTGCCTGATCTCAAGAGGTTCTGACATGCTCTATCAGTACTCAAAAAAGATTGAAAGCGAACGGATTGCTGTTAAGAGTCGTGCGTGCATGTGCGGTAAAACAAGCAATGCACACACAAGATGGCTCACGGTCATTTTCACAATCTGAGTACTAAAATGAGTTCTGTTACATATGTGTATGTACAAAGACGGTGCGTGTGTGTGTCAGTGTTCCTGTGGCTGCTTCTACATGTTTGCCACTCTGTTTTGTGGTGTAAATAAATAACAACATATGCTATTCAAACAAATCGTGAATCCACCAAACGAAGACCCGCAGTGCTGAGAACGTGCTCAAAGTTTCCACAGATTTCCAGCTACTGTACACAACAGCTGACCAAACTACATCAAGGCATCATAGCACCTCAGGCAAGAGAAGTTAATTTCTTTTTTTCACCCACAGAAAGCCACGGGACTCTGAGGTTTGCTTGAATGGCACAACCATATTATTTATTTTCCTGCAGCAAGGGAGGCCGCCTCCTGATCCCGGGGTGGTTAAGCCAGTTTCTGGGCAGTCTCCGTCTCTTGCTGGGTTACCTTTTCCTCAGACATGATGGTCATCCATGGTGATACCGACCGTGTGATGGTCTGCTTGGCTATGTTGTAGTGATTGATGAGGGTGAAGAGACGTCCACGGCCCCCAGGGCCCTGAGGGGGGAAGTTCCCATACAGCCCAGCCGGCATGCAGCGACCTTGCTGCTCCAGAAGGAAAATATAACATAACAGTGGTCATTCAACCAGTATGTACCATGGATAAGCGAAAGGAAAATTACACAAAAGGTGCAACAATATGACAAAGATGTTTAATTGCACGAGCTGGTTAAGTACAAAAAGTTAAAGAGCGAGCAACAGCAACAAGATGGAGATGTAAAGACATTTTACATAAAAAAAGGCTTCAAATTAAATATATTAAACCTCATGGTGTGACTTAAAGATGTACCTGTGAAAAAGTGGCAAAGTATAAAAGTTTGCAAACTTTTACATAAAATAACCCACATTATACTTCACTGGCTAGTGATGATATCAGGACTGTAAGCGTGTATCAGCAAGATCATTCAGTGCACTGGACGAATGTCTGATTGATTATAACTGGTGGTAAACTTCAAATATGATAAATTGTTTCAAGATCATGCAGGTTGGATATTGAACAGGTGTTTTAAGGGGAAATTAATTTGTTAAAAATATTTTACAAAGGGGGAAAAAAGATCCTAAAATCCTAAAAATTAGAAACCTTCTTTTGCTTCATTTCAAGATTGTAAAATCTTAATTCTTGAAGTGAAATTGTGTATCAAGTTTTATCATTGTGTATCAAAATTTCCTAGAATAGATTCTTTAAAAGACTTAAAAATTATTTGCATGACTACTTTCAAATCAACTTCTAATTGAAAAAAACATCTTAAACTTTGCAAGGTTAGCAAAATGTAAACCATTTTCTATGGAAATAATCAGTTTTCTTTCAACTAATGAAACAATTCCTCAGAGCCCTTTCTGGCTTATGGAGGAATAGAGTTAATTCTGTTACTAAAAGAGGATTGAATGCGAACTGAGATTTGAATCCAGAATTGATAAATAATCGAATCGTCGCCCCAAGAATTGGAATTAAATTGTATCGTGAGTTTCTGCGAGATCATATCCCTATTATAGCAATAAACATTTTTTCACCATGATAAGATTTAATGGTAACTTGATCTGTTGACATAACATGACGATCGGATTTTAATGTCAAAGAAACAACGAAGAAGCACTTACCATGTAAACAAAGCTGTCAGGACAAGGCTGCTCATACTGGTAGACCTTGTAGACGACCAGGAACACCACACACACCAGGAAAGCCAGGGCACAGATCACCAGCAGGGTCACCTAAAAGAAGACGCAAGACAGTTTCATCATCAGTTGTTTAAGGATTTCATCCATCCATCCATCTATGCATCCATACATACATCTTCTACTGCTGCAGTTTTTGTTATTGGATAAAAAGAAGATTTTTTAGCAGTATATAACCCAGTCACCCACAGTCAGATACAGTCATGTGAAAAATAAAAATTGCTGATGATTCAACAAGCAGTTGCATCAAAGACCAACTTTTATTTTCCCACTCCGCTTCTTTGGCTGGTCTTGTTAAATGAGCTGGAACACAAACGCAGTGCAAAATATCAGGCATTAATGTTCATGTTTAGCTGTATTTACTTCATTTCAATGCCTGGTCCGGACAAGATACTTTTTCAAGGAAATTATATCCCACTTAGTTATTTATTTTTTTAATATTCTGATGTGCAAACCTTGAAACTAAATTAGGGTGTCCCATCACTTTATTTTAGATGACTGTATTGCCTCTAAACCTTCATTACAGTGTTTTACGGGCTCATTCACAGACAGCGAGGGCTTTGCAGGGTTCGTCGTTCATATTGGGGAGCTGATGAAGACACTGCCCACTTTCTAACTGACGGTAAGTGTGCCTAACAAAGTCCAAAATGCCTGACACTATTGTGACCCATAACTACTGTTGTACAGCTAAGAGGCTTGAAAGATTTATTTCTTTTTTATTTATTTCTGTTTTTTTGTTTTTGTTTTAGATATTTAAATTGCCAAAACTTTTTAGAACTTTACACGCTCACTGATAACAAATATTCTCACTGCAATTTATGGTCAGCTCAAATTGTCATTTTTAGGAATATCTAAAATTAACTAAACATCTTTAACTTGTCGTTCAACCTTTAACAGAATCATCACAGAGAGTTTTGGAATACCA
Source organism: Craterocephalus amniculus (assembly GCA_036024015.1). Taxonomy (NCBI): domain Eukaryota; kingdom Metazoa; phylum Chordata; class Actinopteri; order Atheriniformes; family Atherinidae; genus Craterocephalus; species Craterocephalus amniculus. The sequence goes on along the minus strand of JAVQJG010238431.1, from coordinate 42,403 downwards.
GCTATACATGTCTTGAAAGGTTCTCTGATCTGTAAAATAACATCCAGAGGCTGTAATTACTGTATATTACATACAAATGTAATTACATATGTACAATTTCTGTTAAGGAAAATTTCTAAATGCAATATTTTGTGTACAGCATTTTGCTGCAGCTTGGTACTTCTGTAGAATAAAAAAAACATAAGTACACATTGGATTTGAATGTGTGAGGTGCGAGCAAAAAGTCAGGTGTACTGGAAAAGCAAACTGAAGGGTTAGAAGATAAATTCATGCATATGGTGTATTATTATTATTCGTTCATTTAGATTAATGTTAATAGTACAATTCTAGAAATCATGACCAATTACAACCATATTTTCTCTTGACGTTAAAGGTTAACGGTTTTAAAAGAATAAATGTTCAGAAACCCACCGGCGTACTTCAAACAGTGAGAGGAACAGCCAGTCAGGGCTACGGGGTATTCTGCATATAGTAACTTGTCCGTTAAACGGCTTGTGTGACCATCTGTGCAGCTGAGCTGAGACCTCTCAGGGGAGTTATGTAACTGCTACTGGTGTTTCTGATTAACAGAAAAGGGACAGGATGAAAGATGAGGAAAATCATCTGATTATTTCTTTAAAAAAAATAAATAGCTAAACTCTTTTTTATTAGTCAGTGTAATTAATGAACTTGGCATTTGGGTCCTTTGAAGCAATATTGTAGGAATAGTTGTATATTTGTCAAAAAAAGAAAAGAGAATTGCTTTCACATGTATACCCTTGAAGAAAACCTGCATGTGCAAAACCACAAAGTAACATCTGAACACCAGGGTGCACATGTCTTATATGACAATAAAGTAACATAAAATATGTGAAACACATATTTGGTGTTTTTGTGTGCATTTTGGAAGATTGAGTCCAGTATATTATCATGATGCTGATGGTTTTGTGCAGAGCAAGGTGATAAACCTTAATACTGCTACCCAGTGTGTTCAGGGTAGGTTTGATAGTGTCTCTCAATATGGATAATTCTCTTTTTATCTGTCTGCTTGAGTCCTGCAGTTATACAGCAGAACAAAATGTGTACAAAGCGAAGCAACAGGAGCCCATGAAAGGGACTATCTGTCACTAAAGGCCAGCCTGCAGGATTTCAAAGCACCGATGCTGCGTTCTCCAAGATGGTGATGGGCTTCTCTGCCTTTCAGATCTCTGAGATTTAAAGCTGCATAAAAGAAGCCTGACAGCCCCAACAGAAGCAGTAGCACATGTTGATTTTGCATGTATGGCATGAGAAGACAACACAGAGATGTGTGTGTTTAACTATAAAAAAGAAAAGTAAATGTTTTATACATGTAGATCAGTCACTCACCAGTTTTTGATTGTTTTGATTGTTTCCTTTACGAAACTACATTTTTAAAATTCCTTTAAAAGATGTGAAAAGTGAGACATCTATCAGCCGGAGGGGATGTTAACGGGGGTGGTAGAGATGGAAGCCATCGCCATGGCAGCAGCTGAATTAATGAACGTTTCAGGGTGGAGTTAAGTGAATCAGTTAGCATGATGTCTTCCTGTGTGTCCTGATGAGGCGACAGGCAGCACAGGGCATTAAAAAAAAGCCTGAGCAAAGACACCGCTGAGGTTGTCTTGAACAGGAGAGGGAATATCATGACCCTGGTGACAAATGTCCTGAGCTGCGGGAAGGAGGCTGCCTCCCCTCCAGCATATGCATGTGTGGGAGTGTGAGAGAAATTGGAAATGGAATATAAAACACATTATTCTTACTTTGAGTCGCTCGGATACACCTTCAATGATGCTTATTGAGAACTCTGCGATTTTTGGAGATCGTAGCTTTCCCTTCTTGCTCTCTCCATCATAATCTGCCTTTGTTTTCACCACCACCTGGTAGAAGGAACAACATACACAGGAGTTAATTCATTTATAAAATTAAAAATAATGTTTTGATCTCAATAGAACAAAAAAAGATCAAACTGAATACACTTTGACATATGAAATCAGGAAAACGTCAACAGTCTCACCTTATCAGGTGGGGGGAACTGCAGCTGACTGGCATCTAATGGTGTTATGAGAGGGATGGTGTCAAATCCATCCTCAGAAACCGCCTTCCCGTTGTTTTTCTCGGTGAAATTATTTCCCAGTTTAACCATTTTCCCTGCACGGAAAAGGGTTTAAACAGGCGTTCATAAACGAGAGGCATTGTCTATAATCATCTCCGCCATGCGTGGTAAGGGAAAGCGTTGGTGGAATCATTCGTGTTTAATTACGCCCTTTTGGCATGAAAAACAGCGGCGCTAATGATCATGTGCAAAATATGGGGCGCTTTGTGGGCCACGGGAAAGCCTGGTGAGCACAAAAGCGCAGGAGAGGACATATTCGCCGTGAAGATGAAAAGAAAAACAAGATGATTTACCGCATCCAAACACCTACCAGCTCAGCCGAGGCGCGTTTCCAGTCCGTGTTTTTCCCTCGACGTGCTGGCTTTATTGTTCCAGGTTATTGCGCTGCTCTACTGTATGTTTCTGCGCGCGCGCGTGTTTGTGTGTTTAATGTGACGCAGCCGATTCGCGAGGAGCTGGTGCACAATATGGCCAGCTGGGTTTGTGCGTCGCGCTCCCCCCTCCGAGCTGGATGCTGCTGCTGGCGTCTGGCTGCACTGCAAGTGATGTAACGTCCTCATCACGTCCATCCACACGCATGCTGCAATCAGAAAAACAGCTGGAGCCTATCACCAGCTCACATTTACAGCGAATTTTCTAAATATTGTTTTTGCATTCAGTGATTGGGTCATTTTTAAAAAGAGAAGAGGTTTTAATGCGCAGCACGCAAAATCAGCAACATCTAGGTTTTTTTTCTTTTTCCACAGTCAGTAACTAAGCTGCAAAATAAACATCTTTATTGTCTTCACATTTATAGGCGCAAGAACAGATTCAGTGTGAGATAATTGACATTTTTATTCCTTTCTTTGTTGTACAGATCCCGTTTTTTCACCTTCATCTCATTTGATGCCAAAGCAGGCAGCTGTTCCTGCTCTCAGCATTAAAACTGGTGATATGTGAAAGGTTCACAGCTTGTTTTTGCTGCCCCTAAGTGGCCAGAAAATAAGTTATTGCAGGTTGCAAGTATCTCCTCTCAGTAAAAGGCTGTGCAGTCTGTCAGATATATTGACCTTGTTTATTTTACAGTTTCCCATCTATCTGTAAGGAGCCAAAGAAAGAAAAGGGGGAGGAACAAACTGACAAGCTGCAATCAGTCACTTTATGTGACTGTTACGGGACTGAGGAAAGATGAATGAATGCATTAGGAAAAACTCAACCTATACTCAAAGCATCTCATGCTGAGAAGCAGCATCTGAATATCTGCTGGATCTTTTTGTTGTGTAGTTTACTTACAATGTTAAACTGGAGCATTTGTCTGCATACTATTGTTTTATTATGATTGTTGCCTGGTTACGAGGTGACTCAAGTGGTGTTACAGGAAGATGCATAATGGATCCGATAAAGCACGTTCAAGTTAAAATGATTTACTTAGAAGGAAAAATGGTAATGATCTCATCATTTTGATTTGGCATCCACTGCATGGTGGTCTTTGCCTTTTATGACTACAAGCAGCTTCTGAAATCACACATGAAGCTGGTTCTCTTTGGGTTGAGTATTTGAGTAGTGATGTCATTAGCTATTGTGTCTCCCCACTGGGACCTGAGCAGTAAAATCATCAGCATGATAGCTGGTATTGCATATTTTATCACTTTATAAATAAAAGCTGTGTTCAAATGATGGGTAGCTAAATATTACACTGACAAACCTATATAGTCACTATTAAATCTGGATTTTTATAAAAAGCTATGACTGGTAAAAATGTGCAGAAGCCATATAATGCTAATTATACATGATATCAAGTTATTTTCTTATTTTTAGCAGTAAAGCAGGTTAAAAAAGGATTTCAGGGCTTTTTTTTGCCTGTTTATGACACTAGATGGAGACACCAGCTCATGCTTTCGTAACATTATGTTGTATTATATGCTGACCAGTCTGATGGGTGTCCAGCCAATTTTTGACTAAACATTTCTAGCAGTCCCATTGGTTGCTTCATATGAGTTTTTAAAGGTTTGAAGTTTGACACTGCAACATCACTATTGTCTGCAAAAAACTATTTAATGTGATTAAATGTATCCGTGTCAGATTATTATGCATTTAGTTGTATTCTTTATTCACTGCTCAGATGTTTCATGTGGAAAATAGCCTTATCACACTGTTGGGTTTATGTTAACTAAAGCATTAAAGTATTACATTTTTGAGTTCAAACAGTTAATAGAATAACCCTGTTTTCAGTTATATTACTAAAAAAAGTTTATAGATTTAAAAAGTACTCTCATAACCTACATCATGTTTTTGCTGATTTTATCGTGTATAATCAATATGAATCCTCAGATTAACTAGTTTTGAGCTGCAGTGGAGAGTAATGTGTAACTCAGCCTTATATGGTTCTGCGACTGCTGGGCCTTTAAAACCCTCTGCTCTTGGCTCCCTGCCCAGAAAGTTTATTTCCCATTTCCCATCCAGCCACATGGACTGGGCTCCGGCACGCAGAGAGAACAAGAACTTTCCCTCTGAGAGCGGTAACTCCAGCCGAGTCTGAACACCGGATTTCTGTCTCTTACCAAAGAGCTCCGCTTCCACCGAGCGGTGAACCTCTCAGCAGACCTGTCACAGCCTGCCGGTGCTCGGAGAGGAAAGAGGTATGATTTACACTCTCAGTGTGGCTTCACTCAGGTGCACCGTTAGTCACATCATGACGTTTGCTTTCGTTAACTGTGTGTTTTCTGTTATTGATCTGCTGACTTTTGAACAGCCTGTCAGCCGGTTGCTGAATGTGCTGCGTCTGGTTTAAAAAGCTGTGCAGCCATGGGAGAGCTATTGTCTTTTAAATACAAAGCCTCTTTTCACAAATCTATAATTCCCCTCACCAGTCAAGCCTGCAGTATGTGGTCTTTGTGCCGTGAGGGTTGAAGAACTTTTGATTTTTAAAAGCTTCTTTGGTGAAGACTTGAGATTTAAATGCCAAGAATGCTGCTGAGAAAAGAAAGTTTGGTGTGTTTCAGTTTCTCAGCCGGCAGTAGTGACCATAAACAAGAAACGGATCCTCTGGTTGAATGAAGGGACCGTGGCACAGGCTCCACCATCCACCATGTTGTTGTAGTAAACCAAATGAGATGTTACTGTGTAAACATCCGGGCTGCTTTCTGAAGTTTCTGGATAGATTTTCTTGGGGGATGAGATCACAGGGAGACACACCCAGAAACACACTCAGGCTCTGAGCAGCAAAAGCCAAGGCTGGAAGAAATTCTGGCTCTTTGATTCACTTGCTTGGAGGAAGCCATAGTGTTTTAGTTTTTTTTTTTTTACATTTCCATTCAGTTTTGGTCTGAATGTGGTATGTACACTGAGTCACCCGGAATAACACTTCTAAACATCCACGTGACAACTCTAATAGGATTATATAATGAGCTTTAATTTCTAAGAAGTTTTAAAAGACTTTGGGTTTTCCAAATAGGGTCGTGCAAACTAATTTAATAGAAATAAAAAGATAATATAGTGGGAGTTTTCTGAGTATGGAATGTGTTTGGAATGTGGCTCATTTCCTCTTAGCCCGGAAGCTGAAGTTGCTTGGCCTGCAATCATTCAGCCACTTTTCTCTTCCTGTGAACATTCACATTCAACAAGTTGAAAGTCTTTCACAATAGTGCAACTGGTCAGAGAGTGCTGGTCTGATTCGGAGAGGAGCAGAGGGCTGGATTTAGCAGCACAGACGGATGTGGCTGAGAGGGCTGAGGCGGAAGTTCGGGGGGGCTGAGGCTGAGCTTTGAGTCAACACAGCACTGAGTCTCAGACTTGTCACTTCTGGTTTCATGCCTCTCAGTGGACACATGGACCGCAGTTACACAAAGTTGCAGACAGCCGTGCCAACAACTAAATGAAATGAAAGTGAGTTTAGTCTGGCTGGTAAGAGTCATCTTCTGACTGTGATTCAGCAGCTTAATGTGACACACTGGAATCTAGAAAGGTGTGTGATCGGGTCTGTAGTTCATGTTATTTATCATCAATGTTGTTCAATTATTTTAAATAGTCTACTTCTATAAAATTCAGTGTATTTAATTAGGGATAAGCCAATTGTGAAATGTCTGGGCTGGTCCAAGTGTTAAAGGTAATAATCTGGCTGATACATCTAATTAAATTGATAATTTATTTTCCTTTTAATGTCAGAAAAACCTTTACCTGACAAGGCTTGCATTACTTTAAGCCATCAACAGAAAAAACAAACAAAAAAATTTAGCACTTGACATAACTATATTGAAGCCCAGCAGTCCATCTGTTCATGCTGTATCCTACTCTTTGATTTCTTGCTTGTGTTGTCAATCCATCAATTCTAAATCTGGGTTTATGTGCTTTATATATATGTTAATTACAGTAATAGACTACCTAAGGAAACTTAAAAACCTCATCTGAATAATATATTTACCTCTCTAAATGATTCAACCAAACACGTCAGATATGGCAAAATCAATCACTAATGTTGGCTAATGGGCATATTTCCAGAATTAATTCAATTGCATGGATTACCTTCAAACTCACCTTCACTAATTTAATTCTGATGTTACTTCAATTAAATCGAAACAAATTCCACTTATTGATACACCCAAATTAGTTAAGTTTTGATAATTTTATTTGACATTTGATTTTGATAAAATAAATAAAGATAAAAAAACTCATTCAACCATATATAATCCAACACATTTGTTCCATGTATTTTCTATAACAGTTTTATCCCTGTCCTGATCCTGGGGAACTTTTCCAGCCAAATGCTCAGAAATCAGAAGACAAATTAGCCTCCATGTCTTCAGACTGTGGGATACTTGAGGAAACCATACAGTTTAGGTGATGACCCTGAGTGATAATGTGACTGTTGTCTGTGCCGGAGCTAAAGGGGTGAATGGAAAATGTCAACAAGAACAAGACAATTCTTCCCTTTTATCAGTTATTTCTAATCTCAGCCATCAACATTTAAAATTTGACTAAAACATTTTTCTGTCAGGGATTGGACACACCTCTCCTTGTTGTCTGATGCAAGTTAAAAATAAAGCTACTGTTCTCAGCAAGTCAGTGTGGCCGAGTGAAACCCGGTAGTGAAATGTCTGGTATGAAAGAGGGGCTGACATTTAACCCGTGTACAATTCAAAGCAAGAACGGGAGGAAACAAAAGCATCTTTAGAGACAGTAAAAATGTTCCAGTTTCATTAAAACTGCAGCTTCTTCAATTCTGCTCTATTAAAAACTAATTTCCCAAATTAATTTACAACTTATCTGACCTGTTTTATCCTTCGACTGCGCCTGAGAGACTAAACAGAAGACTTGTTTGCACTTGCATGTGACAGCTTAATCCAGGGAACCGCTGTTGCCTCAGGAAGGATCACATTTTTTCCACCGTGAACGCTGACAAGTTTAAAGTGTGTTCCTTACTGCCACATTAATATGCAACAACGTTGTACAGTTATTCAAAAATGAAATTTAGCCAAATGCATTAAGAATTCAGCTATATACACTTATGCAACAGCCAAATCGCACCAACCTTTTACTATTAACAAATAAATTAAAAAGAAAACATAGAAACCCTTAAAAAAAAAAAAATAACTCATTTATTTAGCTTGCAAAGTCAAGAACGGGTTCAACCACAATACTAAGTGCCCTGAGCCACGTACCACTTTATCTCATGACTAACATCTTTTTTATGGATGTGGCTGTAACAGAGCACACCAGCCAGTCCCTCCCACTTTTATTGTACTACAGTGCAAAAAATTGAGTGGAGATGAGGGAGGAGACTTTAAAGAGCTGCCAAGCAGATGAGGGAGGACCCACCTGTCAGGAGCAAAGGAATCCGACAGCAGCGCTGTTACCTGCAGAGCCGTCAGAGCTGCAGACTATGCCGACTGGCTGAAGGAAACCATAGCGGTGTCTGTTCATCGACTGGAGAGAGGGAAGGCCAAAATGGGTGGTACTATAAGTCAGAAGAAGGGCAGCAGGAGAGCAAGCTCTCGGAGTTACAACAGCAACGTCGCGTGAGTCGAATCACCTGTTTGATCATAACATGCAACACTTTGAGAGTAGTCGTCTCTAAAATTTCTTTCTTCGGATCAATGTGGGCTTTTATCTCCTGTGACTCACTAGTTGATAATTAAGTTGTAATAATGCAGGATTTAAAAAAAAAAAGAATCCATCTCACTGAGCTTACAGTTAGCTTCCCATATTTCGTTTTGTGTGAGACTGGCCTCTGTTCAAGCTTACACTCGCACACACATGCAAATATTCACACACCCTCAAAATGCACAGAGATAAGGCTACATACAGATGGACTGCAATATGTTTGCTCACTGAACCTGCAAGAATGTGGATGTGCCTTTTTAGCCAACGTGCCACTAACAACACCAAGTCTGGAACAGATACTGGATCAAACAGAAGAAGAAGTTAAAATTTAATCAAATACAATATTTAAAAAAAAAACAGCAAAATAGGTCGTAGTGACTGCTTTAACAGACCCATCGTGTTATGATCACATTGTGAGAAATACAGCTTCACTGTGTCAATATTTGCTTGAGGCGACTTGTGTCATCTTTGAACTGGGAGGCGCAGCAGCAGCAGAACAGCCCTCTCTGGGTGGGACAATACTAATCTTTGAATAGATACATTTTGCAACTCTTCATAATTTACAGAATAAATCCTGTTATACACAACACTGAATAGGTTGATTGTTTAAATATATACACAGTGGTGTAGTGAAAGAGAGTGCGTCCTTCTCATTTACACATTAAACCTCCCAGCTTTTAAATCGATGATACATTCGGTTGTCACCTCTAACTTTGGCTTCCTGTTTCTGAGATCTCCGGCTCCTCCGATGTGACCCAGGCTTTAGGAGATTTACTCGGCTGTGTTTTGGAGGATGGCTGACACGCATCTGCAAACCGCTCGCGGGCTTTCTCCCAGTTCTTATTAGACTTGGATTTGGTCATACACATGTCGTCTACAGACATGGCAACACCTGCTCCCAAACCCAACTGAGACTTTCGGATTTTCAGCTGGATCTGTGGGAACAAGAACAACAGAGGAAGGAAATTTAATGACTTAGTTGCTCTAAAATACACTTGTCTGCAAAATTATTCCTACCCTTCAATTGAAGGGAATAAAACAGCTGTTACTAAAATAAGCTGAATCTGACAAAAGTAATAATATATAAAAGTTTTATGAAAATTATGACATTGTTTTTGAGTTAAGGTTCAATATTTTTAAAAAGTAGTACAAAATAAGAGAATTACTCATAAGCTAAGAGTTTATTGAGCAATCCTTTGAGGCAATCAATGCAATCAGGTGTTTTCTGTATCTCTCAATCAGACTTCTTCCCCTGTCGACAGGTATTCTAACCACCTGTTCACCAGTTAAGTGCGCTCATTGGTCCAGGAATTGTGTTCTCTTTTTTTTATTATTATTTATTCAACACAAATTAAAAAACAAAGTCTCATATCATTAAATTATAATTTAGTGAAATTTATATTTATTTTTACATTTTTCAGTCTGCAGTTTGAATTATTTCTAAGATTTTTGCCTTTTCGTTAATGAAAGGTAGGGATGTGAATCTTGCAGCAACTCATTCAATTCGATTCCAATTCTTGGAGTAACGGTTCAAATATGTATCGATTCAAACCTCTTAAACCATCTTAATTCAATCCTCTTTTAGCAACAAAATGTGCTGATTAATTCTGTTCCTCTATAAGCCAGAAACAGGTCTGAGGAATTGTTTCATTAGTGGAAAGAAACCTGATCATTTTCAACAAAAAACGACTTAAACTTAGCCAACATGTCGAAGTTTAACATGTCTTTGTCACTTAGCAGTAGCTTTGAGAGTCAAGTTTATAATTTTTAGCCTTCAAAAAAAAATCGATTCTTGGAAATTTTGAAATGTTTCTGAATCTCCGATTAAAAACGATTTTTTTTCACCACCCCTACAGGAAGCGGATTAATCATTTTGCAGACAACGGTACATCTAAATAAAAACACCAGCAACAGAAAAGCAGATCTTACCGGGGCTTTCATCCCTGTTCCATCTTTACCCAGACCCTCTCCTTTCTTCCAACCCATCTTTTCCAACATCTTCCGGCCTGTGTTGACTTCACTGATCTCCCTTTAAGAACACAAGACAACACTTGATAAGCCCTAAGCTTCATTTCCATCAGTAGCAGTTTACACTCGGTGATTAACTTTACACACTCATGGACTGAAGCTGGCGCATCGTCTCGCTGGAAAGTGCCCTCGCTCCCTTTCGTTTGGCGTCGAGACTCCGCTCGGTCCTTGTATCTGGGGTTCTTCAGGGTTTTGGTCTCCTCATACTCGGTGCTCTGTACGGAGAAATAGGGAAGAGTCGACTGCATAAACAAAAAGAGAAAACGTTTCCCGACAAGCTGCAGTTTGTACAACACTCACTTGCAGGCCGTATTTAGCCTTCATCTGCTTCAGCTCTTTCTGTCTTAGCGATTCTTTATCCTCTTTGTTCAGACCGGGACCTTTAGGAAACAACAGCGATAACTCCAGGTCTGCAGACATTTCAGGAGCCTATAAAACACAGCCTGCAGTCCTCCGAGGATGCGTTTTCTCACCAGTGTTCTCCTCTCTCTTGTGCTTGCTGAGGTGAGCCATCACCTGTCCGGGCTCACAGCCATCACAGGTATCAGTCCCCGAATGGATGTGGAAGGAGAGCACCGTCTCGCCCATCTTTACCTCGTCGCCGTGAGTCAGCGCATGAGGCTCAGACTTGGTTTTGGGCTGCAGAAGAAATAACTGACAATGTCACAATCCAATGAGAAGTTTTCTGTTTTAAGAGCTGAAACAACATACTGACCTGCAGTATTCGGTTGCCATTGATGACAGTCCCGTTTTGACTTCCATGGTCCACCAGCATGTAGCTCTGTTGCTCCTGGTCAAAATACACCTCTGCATGGAGCTGGAACCAAACATGTCTAAAATTTAGAAACATGAAATAATCATTTAAATCCCTACTTTAAAAAAAAAAAAGGGAGGTTGTTTACCTTGCTTACTCCCATTTCTGGTATTCGAACTGCATGGTCCATATCTTTCTCCCTGCAGAGACAAAGCATGTTGCTCTCATGTAGCAGCTAAAACAGGATGACTGGGAGATCGACTCAGATTTAAAAGCTGGCGGTTCAGCGTTACAGCCAACTTCACTTTTATTCGCCCTGCAATGGTGTGAGAGCTCCAACATTTTTTTGAGTGCAGCCTAAATGACAATTCACTTCAACTGTATTTGTATAGCGCCAATTTATAACCTCATCTCAAGGAGCTTCACAAACAATCAATTAAGCCATTCTGATTGTCATACATTCATATATACAAGCCAATTAATAACAAATAGCTGATATAAGGAAACCAATAGACTGCATCGCATCAGTAGAGAGAAGAGCACAAACCTGCCAAAGGTGGCCGTGGAGTCGGCTGTGATTATGTACAGAGTGCCCACCTGCAGCACCGGAGACCTCACCACGGTCACTCTCACACACGGAGGCCAAATGTCTTTGACTGTAAGAAAAAAGACAAATTTCTCCGTCACTGAAATACGACAGCCTAAAACAACAGAATAACAAACAAGAGCAAAGATGTTTCTGGATACACGTTGTTCGCTAATAAATTAAACTGGCTGAAAAACTAGTTTTGAGGACATGTGCCCTCTATGTGAGGGTTCAACTTGTCTTTTCCCTCACCTTGTTCAATCTGCATTTCCATTTCTGGCTCTGGACTTTGATTAGAAGGAGAACTATAAACTGATGAAGACGAGGGAGTAGATTCCCAGTCTTCTTTCTCCGACTCGGTGATTTCGCCCTCTTCTGGTTCACTGCTGTGCTCCGACTCGTCGCTCTGGGCCACAGACTTTTTCTTCTTCTTCTTCTTGTGCTTCTCTGATTTAGATTTCTTCCTCTTCTTACTTTTCTTATCCTTGTGATGAGAACCATTTTTCAACTTTTTCCTCTTGGATGAAGATCTGTCCCTTTCTTCCCGCCGTTTAGAGGAGTCCTTTCTATGCGGGGCCACGTCAGGACTGCAAGACCTTCGGTCCAGTTTTCGCGATTCTGCTTTCCTTCTAACTGATTGCCGCTCAACCCAATCGGTTTCTTCGTGGTCTGGCCTTGCATCATCACATGCGAGTTCCTGCCACCAGACAGCCAGCAGTCAGATTATCATCTCTGGTGACCACAGACAAGCTGACTTTTCACTTGTGTCCTCAGGTCTTTTGTCACAAATGTTCTGATACACAGGTCTCAGTCTTCAAAGACAAATTCTTGTAGGCCTTCATCATAATTCAGGCATTAATGTAAAATTCTGTGATCCAAACATTATTTTATATCAGGATTTCAGATTAGTGATAACAAAATCTCCAACAACCATTTAAACACTTTATAGACCAACTTATGGCCACTCTGGATATGTAAACATTTTCAACATCAATTTCAAACCAAATTCTCACACAAATATTGGGGTGAAGGTGTGTATGGTCATGTTACATAAAACAAATCTATATATAATACAGCTCAGATAGACAGTAGCGTGAATTTCTCTGCCCGTCCTCAGAGTCACTACCTGGATTTAACTAGGACAATATGAGAGAGCTTCTGCATACATGATGGTTCAGTTGGCAAAAAGTTGTTTAAGCCCAACTGATACGGTGAGTAGCTTCTCATTCCTGAAACAACCGAGTCAGAAGACCCATTCGGTGATAGTGGAGAAGATGCCCGTTTCAGAAAGGTCAAATCATTTGCATCAAGCAAAGAAAACATCCAAGTACAGTAGTAGCAGAAATTACTAAAACTAAGTTACGAACTGACCAATCTACAGTTTAAAAAAAAAGGGAGGATAGTGGAAGAACCACGGCGCTTGCTGTTATCTTAATGGTCTGCCGTTGCTGTAATATGGCCAAAGCTGCTTCCCACCACAAACCCAGTAGTTTGTCACCGAGGACTGGTACTTTACAAAGTGGAGAATGTATTGAAAAGGAAAGGTAACGTAACTATTGTGATCTTTTGCATTGTGTTGTGTTTGCTTTGGGAACACACGTTAGTAATATTGAACAATAAGGACTGTTATTACAAAAGTTGTTTATTTAGTAACATTAGCCTGGCCATGGTTTTAGGACAGCAATTACTGCTGTGAAATGACTTTAGCAGTTCTGATCCAGTTTTAAAACAACAACTGCCCACGACGGCACCAGGATCAGAAAAAATGTGATTGGAAAAAAACTCAGAATGATGGCGACAGGCGATCACTCAAACGTTTGTCTATCTATCCATTTGAATTGATATCTTTCTATTTCAATGCAAAGGGAACCTGGAGGATTGGGACTGAACAGCTGTGTAACCATAAGAAAACCACTAAACAATAAAGTTTAACAGAATAGAGCTGCAGATAGCCAGGGAGCATAAATGTTAAACAGTCTTTCAACATTGCAATGGGAGAGGGTCATGTGGTCCGTTGAGCCCAGATTCACCCTGTTCCAGAGGGATGGGATCCATTAATGCAAGGCTGGATGGAATTTAATGTCATGTTGCCATGGACATGTCCAAAGACATGCATGTAGTGGTACTTTGTCTCTCTGTGTTTAACCGGTGACAGACAGGAGATCAGTCTAGGGCATATCCCCCTCTCACCTAGTAACTCATAGGATAGGTTCCATCTCCCCTGCATTAATATAAGCGGTTTAGAAACTGGATGGACAGATGGACAGTGCAGAAGCGAAGGCATGCCAAAATCAAAGCTAAAGGCGTCCAATGAAATATAAGAGTGTGTGACTAATTTTTTTTGCAGGGATGGGGAATGCTTATTTTATAAGTTTGCTGTGTAATATTAAGAGTGATACCTCTGTAAGTGGGAGTTTTCCAGAAAGGGGAAATCTTCATTTTAGCCAAAGAGTTAGTGACATCTTGCACCTAGATCAGAGGAATACTCTTTTAGTGAATTAGCCTCTTATTGATAAAAGGAGGAAAATAAAAGCCTTTGAAGACTGAGACCAATTAAAGTCATGTGACTTCTAAGGAAACCACAAAGTCAAAAGCCAGCTGTTAATGAACAAATATTTCCAAATCATGCATACATAACACATCTAGCTGTTAACATACCTGATCTTCCTGATTCAATGGTTTTTTTACACCTCTCTTTAACTTTCTGACTTTCTTTTCAGCCGGATTTTCTTGGCAGAACACTGCACTAGTCTGTACAGCAGGCACCTCAATCCTCGAATGAAACTGATACCGTCCACTCTCTGCATCATAGTAGTAATATATACCGGTGTTACCATCATAGTACAACTGACTGGCCTGTGGAAGAGGAAAAGGACAGATAAGATCAGAATAAGATGTCATTTCTATTAATTTTTGTGTGAAAAACCAAACTTAACAAACCGAGTCATAGTAGAAGCCAGTGCCTTGGTCATAATACATCCCAGTTGTCTCGTCGAAGACAAACCCTGTCTGCGTCATTGCTGCCTCAGCAGTGGCCCTCAACATATCAGCTATGGATCCCCCATCAACCTCCTGTAACACACAATGCTACGTAAACTTATAATAACCTAAACTGAAATACATGCATTCAAATAAAAAAATAATGTATCTAAAGGTGGAATGAAAATATTATAAGGAAAATATTACTTAGACATTTTCTGCCGTTTAATAAAACACACCTCTGTTGCAGTCGTGACACAGCTGTCTGGTGGAACAGACTCATTTACAGCTGCTGCTTCATTTGTTGTTGAAACCTCTGGTGCTGCGCTGCCGTCTGCAACATCATCCACTGCTGCTGTGCTGCAGTCTGCAACAACATCCACCATAGCTGGCATTGCTGCTTCAGTTGCTTCGGCTCCGGTGGTCAGACTCTCCTGATGTACTGTCCCTTCAGGATTCTGAGTCTGACTATAGCCTCCATAGTAGTAATTATAATAATCTAGTGAGAAATATTGACATTTAATCCACATTGGCATGAAGTAATACACCATATGCTAGATTAAGTATTGTACAATTGCAAATAACATACCACTTTCTGTCCATACACATTCTTCCGTCTGAGTTTCGCTGCTGACTCTGTCTTTATCTTTCTTCTTCCGTTCATGAATCTCTGCACTGAGTAGATCAACCTAAAACAAAGCATTTTTCATTGAAAAACATTAACAGGTTAATCCAAAAACCTCAAAAACATAAAACATGCTATTATAATATGACAATCTATTTAAAATTTCATGAATTACGATATGAAATTATTTTTGAGAAAGCAGGTGGTGTTTTCAGTTTTTTCTTAACTCCAAATCAATGTAATCTTCATTCAGTAAATATAAAATACTGAGATACAAAAGACAGAGAACAAAAAGCATGTAAGCAGGTGTATAAATTTATATAACGCCAACTCATTACATATCACATTACACATAAGAACAGCTACTAAAATGACAAGTAACATCCACAACAAGATCTTTAACATTTCATTGGTCATGAGATTTATCTGATATTTTTAAATCACTATTTCAGAGTAGAGCTCAATTTCTTTTGATCAGAAAAAACATTTAATGAGTAAAGACAAAATTCTGAGGGAATAAAGAGCATTCAAAACTAATTTAAAAAATGTCAAGTGGAAAACACTGCAATGTCACCGCTCAAATGTTAGGATTTTAATTATTCGTAACTAGTAAAAGTCATATAATTGAACCATTTTACTGATTGATTAATAAATTCAAAACAAACATCAGATAACAGATACAATAAAGGTCAGATTTAGTGTTGACTGACCTGTTTCCGGAGGTCTTCATTGTAGCTCTCCGTGCTCTGCTGAAGTCTCTCGGAGTTGCTCAGCTGCTTCTGCAACTTGGCCAGCTCGGCTCTGCACTCTTTCAGCTCTTGTTTCAAAGACTCTACTCTCAGGCGGAGCTCAAACACCTCAGACTCTGCGTCTCCCTTTCCTTGGTAGTCTTCGTTCTCCATTAGATTTACTAAAACAATGTTTTTTTAAATCAGGAATTTTTTCAAGTTAAAGATGTAACCTAAAACTTACCGTTATACGAAGAAGCAGCGTGTTAAGCTAGCGAATAAATGTACAAAGTCGTTGCTAGATCTAAGACAAAATGATTTATTTTCAAACTGCTCAGTGGAGATCTTAAACCAAAACCTCAAAACATTAATTTACATGAATGAAAACGACGTTACAGGTCTCGTCTTTTTACCTTTTGCTTCGATTTCGTCTTCTCCGGGGTGAATTTTCTGTCAGCGCTGCGCATAAACCGACCTGAAAGTTGAAAATAAACATCTTAAAACTGCACTGCCTGTTAGATACATCCGAGTACATGCTTTAATTTAATTAGACAGTTACAGTATTAACCGTGGAAATGTTTATAGTCCACCGTGTTCACGAACGCCATTTAGTACTAGTAATATACGTCACAGCGGAAGTAACTCTTCTTCATGGTTGGTGCTCCTTCATGGCATAGTCGTCCTCAGGTGTTGTAGCGACATCTAGTGACTAACATTTGTCAACTTTTTTTATTACGCTAGTTTTTCCGTCTGTATGTGCCTTTATAGCTTAATTTAGTTGATGGATCTGTGTTATCATGGAGTGCGGTAAGTGTGCATTCGGAAACGTTTTGCTTTCCTCTTGATTAGATTGTAACTGATTTCATTTTGATAATAACTGACAAAATAGTAATAATAGATAAACCGCTGCACACTAACTGATCACGGGTTTACATTCTCATTTGAGATAGTTAATTTTCTTTTAAAAAATTCTGTCGTAGTTATTTTATTGTCTACGTTTATAGTGTTTTTGTTTGTTTTTATGTTTTTATTTGAAATATATTAGTATATTTAGTTTCTTTTTTATGAGTACAGAAGGCTGTGCATGATATGTCTCTATGTGTTTCATGCAACACATTGGCAAACATACGTCCTTATAATATGCTATATGGGTAGAACAGATTAGACTGAAAATGGCCTATATCAGCAACCAGTAGCCTAATTGCAACGTCAAAACACCTGGTTGGAGTTTTAACCTTTAGAGCGTTTTTTAATCTTTCTTTCCTTTTTTTCTCCAAAATAGACAATGTTTAATTATTTCAGAATATATAGTGGTGAGTCAGGGAGCCACTATTTTGGGCGTTAATATCATCTTTGACCACTAGATGACAACACAATACACTGATAGCTCTCAGTACAGACACAACTGTAGACTACTACAGTTTTGACTAGAAAAGACAGTAATACTCATTTCTGTCAGAATGTAGGAGCTGTTTAATAGTTTGTGTCAAAAAAATCCTTTCAGAAGTGAGTCAAACATGATTCACTTTATATCACAGCTTTCTTAAAGGTGTAGTTGAGGGATGATAACATGTTAATTTGATTTACCAGGCAGAAGTATAAAATGATTTTCCACTGATACATACTAATAGTCATTGCTCATAGACATCTGTCATCACTCCACTTGTCCTCCCTCTCCCTCGTTCCTCAGTCACACACATAACTGGTTATGTTTACTTCCCTCCTCCTCTTCTTCCTCTTGTCAGCTTTTCTTTGTCTGACCCTTTCTGTCCCATACTTCTCCACATTCATGAATTTCCGGGGAACGTCTGATGCGTTGGCTGGAAGTTGCCTCGACTGGGCCATCAACACTTATTTTTGGCTCCACAGGAAGATTTGTTATATAATCTGGCTCAACTATTGTCTTTGACTCTATTTATGGTAAAAAGGTATTGTTCTAATTACACAGCTTCAACACGGTTTAAACACATCAATGCACATTCTATTCTTTGTTTACATCAGATACTTTCTTTTTACTGCACTATAAATTTTAACTGACACAGACACTAAGCATAAGTGGATCATTTGTCCCATTTTAACCAGTACAGCCTGATTCAGCTCAGAACAGAGGACGCGGCCAGACTTGTTTTTTTATTTTATTTAAGTGACTTTCTTTTTTCGAGAAAATGCCTTTGGGGTCCCTCCCACTGTGTTTGAAATCTGAGCTCTGAAGAGTTGTGTTTGGACTCTGGTGCAGCGTCAGACTCCTTGGCAGGGGCTCTGAGGTCTGTGGTGGTGGTGGGGCAGTCTTAAAGAAAGAGGTGGTCCTTTATCAGGGCATACACACAGCTGTCTCCTGTTGCTTGCTGATGTTTATTGATGCCATTTTTAGACAGGAAAAAGCACAGTTACTGAGTGCTTTTAGTTTAAAGAAGGAAAGTAGTTTTCATTTTAAATCAACAATGAATGGTAGGAATAAACAGATTTTTTGTAGTGGTCGCTGTTTGGATGAACATCAACTTCTCTCTTTTCCACACAACAATTCATTGTTAAAGAAAGAGCCCCACTACTTATCTCGTCTCAATCCTTAACATCCTGAGGCGGCTTAATTTGCAACTCACACATATTTATTTGTTTAAAAGTAACGATAACAACACTGCCTTCAGCCCCAAGTAAAAAATCTCTTTGAACCTCGATGAAAAATCCATCCATCCATCCATCCATCTAATACATGAATGCATTCTTTACCTCCACTCCAGCTGAACGCTCCACTAGACTGTAAATAAGTGGATGGAGAAAAATCTCCACCCTTCCTGGTCATATGTGGAAACTTTGAGTCTGACTGAAGTTGCGTGTCTTCACTCCTTCATTGGAGTTTGGAAAGAGTTTAACGGCTGCTGCACAGGCACATTTCTGGAACTGGAGTTTTAAAGCACAGCTTACACTGAATGCATCATTACTAGGCAATAAAAGAGCAATTATTTAGCTGCAAGTTGTGGAAAGACACAGTTTATTATAGAATTATCCATCATCACTTGAGAACTGTATGCAATGAATCTGTCAGATCCCGTCCCCGGAGGGTTGTCCTTTGTTTTTGACAGTTTGACTGTGTGGGGACTCCAGTTACATAATCTATCGGATTCACTCTAACGGTTACATTACTTCCCCTGTTGAGTTTCTCTGAGTGTCTTTTGCTTTTAAAACTCACAAATTAAAATGCCATTTTCTAATTCCTCATTTCAAACTTGTTTTTTCACTCATTCATGTATTTTTATTCTGAATATACAGATATCACTAAGCTTCCCAATTTCTACTGAACAAGTTCTTTGCACAGCATAATATAGAAATGATTGGGAGGAAGCAAACTTAAAAACAGAAAAAAGAAAGAAAATGATATGATATATTGATATATTCAAAAGGAATGAGAAGAAAAATAGCTTGTGAATAGATTTTTAGTATTTTCCGGTAACTGTCTGTTGTCTGCTTTATACATGATGACCACCGTTTGGTAAGATACAACTTCAGTGAATTCAAGTGTCTCAGTCAGTTAAGATCTTTATATAAGATAGCTTATTGTCAATTTCTATTATCAATTAACATTAAACCCCACAGTCCACTGAAAAAATAGACCAAAGGCAACATGTTAAATTCTGAGTAAATAAATATAAGATTCAGAATTTGCTGATATAAGTGCATCTAAAAATAAGTGGGCATGTTTT
Organism: Craterocephalus amniculus; assembly: GCA_036024015.1. Lineage (NCBI taxonomy): Eukaryota > Metazoa > Chordata > Actinopteri > Atheriniformes > Atherinidae > Craterocephalus > Craterocephalus amniculus. The sequence goes on along the minus strand of JAVQJG010238431.1, from coordinate 22,814 downwards.
ACATTCTTATCTATAGAATTTTTTTTGTCAAAACAGTTAAAGAACATCCTTTTGTACTTCTTTTTTTGAGTATTATTGACATTGACTTTGACGTTTGTGCTGATAAAAGCTGGATGGACCCTCTCCTCTTTCTTTTTCCTGATTTGTAAACAGATTTTCAAGCTTTGATATAGTAGACCAAAGTACACTCCACACTTCCCACAGCAGCGTCACTGATTAACTCCTCAAATCCTCAAAAATATATCATTCAGAATAATTATCCTTAATTTATTGTATTTGTCAATGTAATTCTTTGGATGTGTGAGCTCTTTCAGGCGTTTACCTCTGATGAACGCAGCTTCTGCTCTTTTTATGAACAGCCATATTACTGATCTGCTGTTACTGATCTAAATAGTACAGCAATAAACAAGTTTTTATCGTCTTTCTTTCCTTCTAAACTTTCTACAAACATTTAAATTGAACAAAATAAAAAAATCTGCATATATTTTCCTATGAGAATCATAACATCCTATTATCACTAATATCGAGCACAGTGTTTTAATGAAAGCAGAAGGCGGGTGATGCTAACTGCCATTAACATGAGCGGTACCTTGGGTGAGCTGATTCCAGTCATCGCGCCTCTGGGTTGAGTTTTTCTCGAAGTTCATATGCAAAACGGTGTGTGTGATTTTCCTATTAGTTCTACATTAGAGCCCATTCATGTTGAGATATTTGATGAGTAATATTGAGCACCCTTGTTTTTCTTGCCATCGTGCACCTGTGGGAGATACCTCAAATGGTTTTTGCCATCCTTATGAATGCACGGAAGGCTGTGGTTCCCTCTGTGTTCAGAGCTCTGGCTTGTTGCCTCAGACAAATTGAATCCAGCCAGGTAGTTCTCCTGAGGCCATTCAGCAGAACTGGTTCCCCTGGTCACACATGCCTGCCTGCTGTTGGATGGGAGAAACAGTTAACTGTTGGAGCGCCTCAGGAGGAGGGGGGCAAATAAGTCTTTAAGATCCAACCCCGCATTCCTAACCCCTCTCTGGTCTATAAAATGTGGAGCCCCAACAGTTCAGCTCCTCCTCTACCTCCTCCTCCTCTCTCTGTGTTTGTTTTGTGGCTCACTCCTTTTCTGCCTGTGAGTGGAAGAGCGGTCTGACAGGGACATACCATTCTGCAACCGCAGGGGAAGTCATTTAGCAGAGCAAAGAGAAACTGCATTCATTTTAGGAGCGTTGGGCTCCCTGCCTCCCCCCGCACTGTATTTGCTGTGAGTGAGCAGCTCCGAGGCGGAGGGGAGAGGTTGGAGGGGGTTTCAGAAGAGGAGAGAGTGAGCAGTGCATTTGAGAAACCAGCTGATCAGAGCTGAGGTATTCTGCCAGAGTCAGAGGGAGGTGCAGTGTGACTGGGGAGAAAAAGGAAAGAGAAGGTAGTGATAATTGAGATTAACGATTCACGGATTGGAGCGTGGAAACGAGATGTCTCCTGCCTTTCGTGGGATACAGGGAGAAGCCGTGTGGAAAGATGTGAGAGCTGTTGGCAGGGTGGAAATCTGAGGAAGACTAACAGCAAGGGAGCAGTGAAGAGCTGGAAACCAATCTTTGGCTGGGAGGAATAAGAAGAGATGTCTTGGCTGTCACCTGTGTCGTGGGCCAAATGGACGTGGACGGCGGTACGAGGGGGAGAGGGAGAGGAGGATGAAGAGGAGGCCAGCAGAGAAAGGGAGCAATTTGGAAGGGAAGAGGAGGAAGAGGAGGAGGAGAGATCTCAAGGCTGCAGGCAAGTGTTGTGCTGAAGCCCTGAGACTCCAGGCAGGGCGATTCACGCTGTCTGGACTGGAAAATGGGGCTTTTTTTAACCTGTAGACTGAGGAATCTGCTTCTTCTGAAGATAAATGAAATAGATAGAGCAGGAGAGGGACATATCTCTCTTTTCTGCATCAATGTTACAATTTTTACATGCTGTGTTACATTCTGCTGTTTTTCTCTACCTCACCCGCACACCCTCATTTCTAACTCTGCACCGAGGCACATTTCAGTTAAATTATTACTGCTAAAGCAAAAATATGACTCATGCTGAGGTCATCAGGAACTCACAGTCTCTGCTCCTCGTGTGAGCTTTGATAACCGCGTTATCTGGGCCTCTGTTCCACTTAGATACAAACACAAAGACTTTTTAACTTCCACCCCTCTGCACCTGTCCTGATACTATCAGTTCCCTCCGGTATGAAGTTGTAGTCTCATCATTATATCAACCTAAACTGTGGAATGGCTCCCTGAAGTGATTAGATCAGTTTTAATGCCGCTGTGCTGTCAGGTTAAAATCAAAGATCCACATTGTGAAGGGTCTTTATGCACTTTAGTGTCATGAATACATTCTGTAAAGCTGTATTTTAAAGTCTTCTGTGTTACTTTTTGCCGTTCTTAGAGTGTGACAGGAAATCGTAGGCTGCACCGCTTGTACTTCCTCATTCTCTAAATATGATCTTGTTTATCTGCATTTACTCTCTCCTGCACATGGTCAGATGATAAACACTAAACATAACAAAGGTGAAAGTAAACTAGAGATGGAAATGAGGAAGGTTTATGACTGTATTGTAGTTAACCTTTGTCCTTCAAAATTATAAAAAATCAGTGGTACTACAAGCAGTGAGTTTTTAAAAAATACATTTAAACATGTATTTTTCTTATTTGATTGTTTTATTTTTTAACGCTGTCTTATGCATTTAAAACTGATTTTTTTTTTTTCATAAATATCTTAGTATAGTTCTCTGTACGTGCAGATGTGTTTAGGTCTGTTGCTGTTTACAGCACAGATTCACTCTTTTGCACCTAAAAAGTTTGTCCACAACCTAGTTAAATTTTTTTTTACAAATTTTGATCTTTAAATGAAAATGAAATCAGAATGCATTGACTTGCAAATGTCATAAACTAGTTTTATTGTTTTATTGAGAACAGAGTATGGAAAACATGTTTTAGTGTTTGTTTTGTGTCCTTTTACTGAGGGTTTTTACTTCTGAGAAACTGTCTATGGTGCATTTCTGTATCTGACCTGGTGTTAGTTCTTCCTTCAGCTCTTTTTTTATTTTTAGCATTTTTGTTGTTCCTGTAGGAAAGATATAAAGTACATTTAGTAAAATAGTGCACATAATGCACGTTTTCCTTGCCAAAGTCCTTAACTATTTAATTCAGTTTAGTATTTTTACTTGATTATATTTCCGAGGGAAATACTGTAATATTTGAAAGTACTCTCGTCTTGGTATTTAGATTTTTACAAAACGCATATATGAGGAACGTAAGAGATGGGATAAGTAGTGGTGCAGCAGTCCATCAGATTATTCAGAATTCAGAATTATGATTAATTAAGACCTACTATATCCTGTGGTTGGCGGATAGGAGTAATTATAGTGAATGGACTGTACTTGTAATGCTTTTCAAGTCATGTGACCACTCAAAGCACTTTGACACTACATCACATTCACACATACGTTCACACAGTACTTATATTGAATCATACTGAGCGCTTCTATATGCATTCATACACATTCATTCCCACAATCGGCACATCTGGAGGTGGGCTTCAAGGACACTTCAACATGTAGTTGGGGGCTGAGCTACAGCCGCCCAATTATAAAGCGTTAAGCAAAGTTTTTTGATAACTCTAACAAACTTACCTTTCAGAGCGTGACTGTTTGAGTTTCCACCACCTCTGACTTTCAGCATCAGTAATGTGATCACCACTCCTCTGTTATGTAATGACTTTTCTGTCCTCCTCTCTTATGTTTTGAATTTACTGCAGTTCTGACTCAGAGGGTCATTTTGGAACTCCTGAAGCAGCAACACCCGTCCGCGCCCCTCCAACCATCCCGGGAGAGCTGGAGAACAACAATACCGATGCAGACAAAACAGGTGAGGAAACAGCCGAGGGGCGGATCGGGGAAAGGACGAGGAGAGGCCGCTGAAAGGCCGCCCGAGACGTAAACATTGTGACACTTCAGGGTTCCCGAAGGCTCACAACAGATCAAAAGAACTGTGTTGAATCCTGCAGCAGATAAGCACCATCTCTTTTTCAGGTTGCCATGGAAACTTAGGTCTTTAGATGTTTCACAAAATACTCAGACCTCATATGTTTATGTTTGTAGTGATTAATCTGCCAAATGAGTAATCCGTCTCTGTAAACAAAAACAAAAAAAATACATCCCATCTTTTAAACTTTTCAGATTTATTTTTACAAAAATGCTAAGCAATAATATCAAGAAATGAGTAGTTTAATAAAGCAGACTGGTACATCTGAGCTGTGTGCCGGGGTGCATCACATTCCCCAAGCTAGTCTGTATGCTGTCTGATGTACCTGCAGACCTGCTGTATTTCAGCTTTAGGTGCAGTTTTATGAATACCATAACAAGTTTCATTGCAGGTAATCAAGGTTACATAATCCTTAACCGGGCAGCTAAACATGTTCTGCATGCTTGGTATGTAAGCTGGTATGCACACTGAGTACTGATTTGGGGTGCGATCACATTGGATGCTCTGACGCTGTGGTTTGAACCGGTGAGAGGAGGAGCCTGTAGCAGAGTGTGGGAATGACCTTTGGTCTGGAATTTAACAGGTTCAACAAAAGCTTTGGTGAGTTCTGCTGCTTTGTACCGGCCACTGAACAAAGCAAGGTCAGCTCGCTGTTTGAGGAGTTTTTAGGAGTCTGTGTTGTCTGTGAGGCGGTTGCTGTTCTGGTGGGAATATATACTTCCTGTAAAACAGCAACATTTTATGAAAAAGTGCATCATAAAGGTCAAAGAACTTTTCCTTCAGCTTCTTGCATCACCTTTGTTGCAGCTGATGCAAGAGTCTGAATCCTGCTTATGGATGTACAGATCATACATGTTCCTCATTTAGATAGTTGGCTATGTTATCTCAGTTAAAGAATGCAAACTTGCTGGACTCATCTACTATTATCTGATAATGTATTACTTTTCTTTATGCATCTTTTTTATTGCCACAATGCATTGCAGGCTGTTTGTTATCTACCCCCTCTATCTTTATTCTTCATACAAACACATTATTGATAGTAGTGATTGTGCATATGAATATGATTAAGGGCGTGCTTTAAGGGTGCGTTTACATGTTGCATAAAATTAACAATGGCAAAGCAGAAGCTCAGAGGGCCGTGCCAGTCTCCTGGCAACATAATGTTACATCAAAACGACAAGTATGACACGCACACTGAAGTATGCGGTCATGTCAAAATGCTCCCTGGAGCCGATAGCAGCCCTCTACGCTCTCCTCAGCACACAACACAAGATACATCATGTCTGTCTTTGTGTTTTCAGATGCAATACTTTGTGTCCCTAGTAGTAAGACATCACCATGGCAACAGCAGCAGTTGGCACAGTTAGCTCGTGACTAACCTGCTGTCTGAGAACCAATCAGAGATCACCTGCATCAGAGGTTTGGATGTGATTGGAGCGTTAGTTTTATAGTTAATGTGGTATTTTTCTCTCTTTGTTTGGTTTTTAGACTTGGAGCAGGAGGAGAACCTGATAGTGACAGCTCCTGTCAGGGATCAGGATATTTTGTTCAGCCACGACATGGGCCAGGATGAGCCTGCAGTCGCCGTGGGCGGCCCGCTCCAAATAAACGTCCAGAATCCAGAGGAACAAGCAGAGCACCCTCCAGAAGACTTAAACTCCGCGCCTGCCTCTGATCTGTCCTCACTGAAGGAAGTTTCTCAGACCACAGCTCCTTTTTCTGAGTCATCCCAAGACACAGACCTCATCCACGTCGTAGATCAAATCCCACATTTGGATCCAGTTCCAAATCCCGCTCCCTCCCCAGAACCAGACTTGACACAGAGCAGAGAAAGTGCAGCTTCCTCTGAACCAGAAGCGCCGCACAGTGACCTCCCCAATCATGCACAACTCGCTCAAAAGACAAAACCCAGCAAGTCTAAACCCCCATCTCTGAAAATGAAGGCTCCGCCGGATGAGCTTGAGGAACAAGAACATCCTGTTCCCAAAGCAGCGTACAACTTGGACCTCGACCAGCTGGATGATAGTTTTAACCCTTTCACCAGTGGCGGATCCAAAATCCAGAACTCTCCCCCACCGTGCGGCCCCAGCTCTCTCCCCAGGCTCGAGCCACTTGGCGGCCCGTCGCCTGTTTGTGAGGCCAGCTCCACAGCACAAGTAGACTCTGAGTTGAGGGATGGGTCGTCAGAGACAAAGCCTGTGCTGCTGGAGTTTGCTGTGGATGATGGAGTGGTCAGCAAGCCCCCTCCAAAGAAATTAGGGCCAAAAAAGACAGTCAGCAAACTCGCTGCCAAGAAGCAGAGGCCCAAAGGATCAGACACTTCCTGCAAACCTGCAGTACCTCCAGAGTCAGAGGCAGTTCCTCAACCAGCAACAGAAAAAGGGCCAGAACACATCCCGGAGTCTATCCCAGAACCAGTTGTAGAGCCAATAGAAAAAGACTCTTCTGCTCCCGTGAACCTGGATGATGTTCCCATTGCTAAGAGTGGAACGTATAACTTTGACCCCAGCCAGTGGGACGACCCAAACTTCAATCCATTTGGAGGCAGCAACAAGATGAGCAGCTCTCCTGTGCTCCCTAAGGGCTCTCACAGCTTCGATCCAAATAGATTTGATGATTCGATCGACCCGTTTAAACCATCCAAGTCCCTGAGCAACGACGATTCGTCCTGCAGCATCTCTCCGCCCGAAACAAAAGTAAAAGATGGAAGCAAACCGAAAGCGAGGACGGGTCCAGGGGAGAAGAAAGTGAGACAGATTCCAAAGAAAAGCAAAGAGAGGACCATCACGTAAGTGTCTTTCAGATGTTTTAGTTTTACCCCACTGAGCTGTGGCTGAATGTGTGGCCTCTTACATCGGCTACATACCAAACAATACAGAGCAGCAAATACTGAACAGTGCATACTGAGCATTTATACGACTCCCGAACAGGTTAAATATAGGCCGTTAATGTGTTTACAGCTTCTGCTATTCTAAGTCTGTCTGCATCTTCCGTTTATTCTCAAACTTTAAACTACCTGCTGAGTATCTAACAAGCTGACACCTTTAGTCACTCACGCCCTCTCCTTTGTCTCTTGGCCTTCTTTATTGCTCTTTGTTCCCTTATCAAAAATCCTCCTTGCTTTGTCCCTTTCATCCTCCATCTTTCCTCCCGTTGTCTGTTATGCAAAATTCAAACCTCTGCTTTCGTTCGTCCCCCTCTTATCGGCCTCAGGACATCCGAACAAGTGAAGTTTCTCTGTTTTCTGTTGTAAGTACTCTCACTATCGAAGCTCTACTTCTTTCATGCATGCTTGCTTCTCATCGTACTCTCTTCATGGCATGTGTTGAATCAGGGCTGACTTTTGATGAAGCATTTGAGGGAAATTAATGTCTCCCTCACCTTTTGCTTATAAGGCTATCCACTTGTTGGTTAGCTATTTGATTTGTTCTTTATATTCCTCCAGATGGTTTGCAGGATCCGTGTGATTATAAATTAATGTTGCTGCATCATATTTTATATCTATCAAAGCAAAAAGATAGAGAAATGCTCGCCTGATGGTTCTAGAAATAGTTCATGAGATTGAAATACTTATTTAACATTTTATTGTCATGTGCTTGTTTTGCAGGAATACCTGCAAAGTACAGAAGTATGACGAAAGCCAGTCTTTGGTCCTGGATGTGTGCAATCAGGTAATTTGTTTGTCTGTGTGACTGTGGAAGTTGCTGAAATGCCTCACTTTACTGCAGCGACACTGCAATGTACATTATTCAGCAGCTGTCCAACCTCTTAGCCTCAGCACACACACTCAGTCACACACATTGGCACCGGCAGCGCTTCCAGCTCTGCGGTACAGCGTTGGCGTGCTGACAGATCCGTGACTTATCACTCTGCAGCCACATATTAGTCTGTTGGTCTCATGTGTCCTAAACAATGTCACCTCTGTCATCTGCTGGAGACGGATACAGTATCGATAGAGATGCGTAGAACTTGGGATAGTTTAACATCATTTGTCGTGACATTTCAGTGTTATCTTCCTGCTTCATCCCATAAGGTTTTGTTCCTGAAATCATTCATGTGACTCTGCTGGTATGATTATGTAAAAACTGAAATCTGATGTTGCTCTCGTACACCTAGGAAGAAGATGAGGTGGTGGCTCAGACCCCAGAGATCACTCAGCGCGTTCATCACGCCACAGATGAGGAGAAACTTGCTTCCACTTGCCTGGTGGGACAGACAACAGACAACCAGGAGGAGATGGAAGAGCCTGAGTGTGACAAAGCACCAGTGAAAAAACAGCCTTCAGTTGTGGAAGGTAAGTTCCAACAGACATAATATCCATAGAGAGGATTCATAGTGAGATAAAGTCATTGTGTTTTATGCTGGACTCCCTCCAAAAAATAATCCCCCCAAAATTGGAAATGACTAATCAGTTACCACTACTGATTGTAAACAACCTCACCGTTTGATTAGTGAACTAATTATGACTGAAGAGGCCAGTTTATTTCATGGGATGACCTGGAAATGTGAAAAGTGGAGGAGGGTGATGAAGGTACATTTATGGCTGAAACTATTTGAGACACTGCACCAAAGTTCTTGAAGAACAAAAATAGAGCAAGCATCTTCAGCAAAATTCTGACCTGGATATAAGAAATGTTTGAAATAAACTTTCCCCACATCTGTGGGAGAAGTGTGAAAAGACAAATAAAATCTGTATTTCTGAGTGAAGTCCATTTAAATTAAAATACAGAGCGCAGGGTTGGCTGGAATCGCCAATGTGCTAACATTAAATATGGCTGATTGGTATAATTTTTATTGAATTATGTGTTTTATGTTCTCAAAGGTCCTGATATCAAGATTGTAGATCACCTGGAGGAAAAGGACAGCTTCTGTCTCAACTATGATATTGTAAGTGCACTAAAGCAGGGATGCTAAATATAAGGCCCGAGTACCAAAACCGGCCCACACAAGAGTCCAATCTGGCTCACTGGATGAATTTATTAAATGTGTAAATTTGATCTTTTCTATCATTACTACTTAATAGATGTGACTTCAGTTAGATGAGATGAGTCAGTTCATGTGATCAGGATTACTATTCTCATGTAACACACACACGTATGAACATTTAAAATCTAGATCTGGAAAAGTTAATGATAAAACTGATCAAATGAGGCATAACTCTGTTGACACTTTATTTTTCTCAAGAAATTTCAAGTTCATGCTGTTTTCAAACTCATTAAATGTAAACATCTTGATCATGTATTTATACCAATATGCAGGAAAACAGGCCTCAGAAACATAGATTACTGTTTTAATTTACTTGTCAAGCCCACTTGAGATCTAAACTAAGTTGAGTTTGACACGCCTGCACCGGAAGATCCACATGAAAAATCCGGCTTGAGTCCCTTTATAACTTCTATTTTTCTAAAACCTTTGGGCTGAAAACATTATGTATCTTCTTACCCACAAAGACATCTTGTGATGAACAGTTTTATTGATTCGTCACACAGCTTGCCTGTAAAATATAAAGATAAGGGGCCTTCATGTTTCAGCACATAGCTGTGTTTGTTGTCTTCCTCAGAGTGAGATATCCATGAGCCAAAGAGTGAAGATGAGCAGCAGTGAGGCCCCTGATACAGCAGCCCTGTCCCAGGACGGCGTCCCTCTGAGCGAGATGGACAAAGCTGCAGTGCTGACCCTAATCAGAGAGGAGGTATGTTACTGCTGCAAACCCAGGCACAGAGGGCGGGTACATGAAGTCAAACTTTAACAGGGATGCTGTTTGAATTTTAATCTAACATTATTTTATGCCCAACAGATTATAACAAAAGAGATTGAGGTCAATGAGTGGAAGAGGAAATATGAGGAGAGCAGGACAGAGGTTATGGAGATGAGGTATGAAGCTTTTTAGGATGCACAAGTGTATGAAAACATAAATAATTTGACAAATGAAACAGATTGGACTGCTTTTTGTTTGCCAGGAAAATCGTTGCAGAATATGAGAAAACTGTTGCACAGATGATCGGTAAGATGCTGCCACCTGCTGGTGGTTTCTTCCACGTGCTATTGTTTTTCTAACAAACCCTTCTGTGCTGTGAATGTATCACTTCACCTACACTGCTGCCACAACTCTAAGACTCTTCCAGAGGATCCATTACATAAACATGATCGCATCTATGAAGTATGAATTGTAATTATCCCGGAAAGACGTTGAGAGCAGAGAAGGAGCAATATTTTCTTAAACATAAAGTTGTTCTGATAATTCATTGATTGGATTTTTGTAGTCAATGACCTGTTAAAGGGTTCAGACCCAAAGCACCGGCAGGTTCTCTGTATCTTTTCCTTGTGAAATCCTGCCAGCCCGCTGCTGTTACTAAATTCACCTCTTGCTTGTTTTTGTGACCTTTCGCCTGCTCTCTGGTTTTCAGGAAGTACAAACACATGATCAATCACGCCAAGTTCAGGTTATTGAATTCTGTTAGTCAAACACATTACTCTGTGTAGCTGTTAAAAAAAAACCTGAACCTCTACTACTCTGCTGCATCCACTTAACAATAGATTTGTAACCATTTAACTATTTAAAAAAAGCTGGAAGTTTCACACTCAGTTTTAATTCATCTCACAGCTTCTGGATTAGTGGATTGTAAATGGAAAGACACGCTGTCCTGAAGCTATTTGCAGTCAGTTTGAGATAACATCTGTACAGGAATTGTGACATGTACTGATATGTTGTTGAAAACAGATGACTGACCCAGGGGATTAACCCCCACACATCTTAAGGCTCTTTTGTCTCCCATCAGTCTCTCACACTGACTTGTTTGCTTGCAGAGGATGAGCAGCAGCAGAAGAGCTTGTCCTGTAGTAAGTCGGTCAGGCAGCTGACTTTAGAACGGGATCAGGCTTTGGCTGACCTCAACTCAGTCGAGCGCTCCTTCGCTGATCTCTTCAGGAGGTATGAGAACATGAAGGGAGTCTTGGAGGGCTTCAAGAAGGTCAGTATGACTGTGGTGAGACAATGCACATAATCATGTAATTGGCACATCACTATAAATGCTTTAATTATGTCTGTCAGAATGAGGAGATGCTAAAAAAGTGTGCACAAGACTACCTGATGCGCATCAAGCAGGAGGAGCAGCGATATCAAACCCTCAAAATCCACGCTGAGGAGAAACTGGATAAGTAAGACTCACCTTCTGCAAGCCGTGATTCCATCCGTGAACAGATGCTGAAACTTGAAAAAACCATTTGCTTATCTGAGCCTTTATCAACTTCCTGTCTGCCAGGGCTAATGAGGAGATAGCCCAGGTGCGCACCAAGGCCAACGCTGAAAGCGTGGCGCTTAATGCAAGCCTGAGAAAGGAGCAGATGAAGGTGGAGTCACTCGAGAGAGCTGTTCTTCAAAAGGTAAGAACCTTGCAAATATAATTAAACTTTGTGAGTTTAGACTGCTTAAAGCCCAGGTAATTTACAGGCCTGAGAAAAGATGTTAAACCAGGGCACATTTAAAAATCTGTCTTGTTAAATTAGCTCCTGTATGTGGGAATTCTTACTGGAAATCTCAGTTAAAATCTGTAGTTTTTATTTGGTAAGCTATTTCTTTTGTTTCCTGAGGTTAACACAGTTAACAGGTTCTTTTATTTCCCACAAAACTTTCCTATTCCTGTTACAGCATGTTATTTTATTTGTTTTATCTCTCAGTAGCAGGAGGTTGTTCTGTTGTTGAGTTATAAAACAACTTTACTTTCATTCTCTTGTTTTGCAGAATAATGATGCTGCCAGTTCTAGTGATCGAATGATTCAGTTCTAGTGATCGAATTATTCAGTTTGACCATTATTTTCATTTGATATAATTTAGATCTTACTGCAACACTCAAAGCCATTGGTACATCTGCTATACTGCGGCCTCACAGTGAGAAGGCCGCCGGTTCGAGTCCCGAGTCGGTCGGAGCCATATTCCGGCTGAGGAGGGATTTGAAACTCTGTGTGGAGTCTGCATGTTCTCCCCGTGTATGCGTGGGTTCTCACCGGGTACTCCGGCTTCCTCCCACTGTCCAAAGATATGCATGTTAGGTTAACTGGGCACTCTAAATTCTCCCTAGGAGTGAGTGTGTGTGAATGGTTCTCTGTCTCTCCATGTACCCTGCCTCTTGCCCATTGATAGCTGGGATAGGCTCCAGCACACCCGCGACCCAATTGGCTTACGCGGTTCAGAAAATGGATGGAATGCAGTTGCATAAACGCACATCTGCCAGAGCACTAGCTAACGCTCAACACAAGAGGGCAGTGTTTGATTCATTAAAACCAGAATCTGGTTGAAACTTCACCAAAAAAGGGATGAAGAATACAATCAGTCATAATCAAAACGCTTTTCTTCCTGTTTTAGGTTTGTTTTTCACTCTCCTCTTTCCCATTTATTTCTCACAGAATCAGGAAATTGAGGAGCTCACAAAGATCTGTGATGAACTGATCGCCAAACTGGGAACGGATTAAGAGGCCTTTTGTCAAACTCTGACACTTGATTGGCTTCTTTCAGCTACAACTGCAGATTTATTTTCCCTCACAGCTACATGTGATGTAAATCTTGTACTCAAGCACACTTTTTGCTCAAATATGACTAAAATATGCAGTTCTTGCACTTGCTCAATTTATCTCGTCAGACTGAAAAATTAAATCAGCACAGCAGTTATCAATTTTGTTATTGATGTTGTAATAAAAAAAGCACAAACTCATCATCAGGTTTGTTTCTATGGTTTTAAAGAAAATGTTTCACGATCTATTAGTCTTCAGATTTTTTTGAAAAGGGTTGCCTGAAAACTGTGCACAAGGCCTACAGGAAAGATAATGTCAGACATTTTCATACCCCAGCACATTTGCTACTTTAATTAACTTTGTTAATGATGCAGCCTGTGGAAAACACAACTATCTACGCTGAGTGCCTAAACTGATTATATAGAGTATATTAGTTCTCTGGTCCACACCTAATTTTTGCTGCCATAGTTATTAGTACAAACTTTTAAGGGGAACTTTTAAGCTTGTGTTGTTACACAGTGTCCCTACAGTTTACACAAAATGTCCATTTTACCCCATAAATCCTGAATATGAAGAGCACTAAAGAAAAGCAAATCTTACATTCATATGTGGAATGGCTTCTTCATTTAATGATTTTAATGGGGGACGTTTCAAGTAATCATAACTTTATTCTTATTATGCTTTAATGCTAAACCACGTGCCATGTTTCTTTTTCTATGACTCGACCTCTGAGTGTGGGAAAGTTACTTGTACATAAATACTTTTGGTTTGTATTCACATTTTTTCTGTGAGTGCAGATGTTGCTGGTGTTATTAAGGAAATCAATGTATTTTCTCCATTCATTGCAAACTCTGTTGCCAAAGTGAAGTGTATACAGTATATTTTTTGTATGATCAATACATCCGGAACTAGTATATAATGGCTTTGCAGTTGGTTTATTTTTGCTTTACTTGTGGTGATCTATCAGTAAATTCTGGGCGTTAAGGAGCAAAGATGATCTTTGCTCCCTAACACCCATTAAATCTCATCAGTGGATATTGATCTGAACTTGAACAGGCACAAAGGAAAGTTTTTCTACTTTTTAAAAAAAAAATCAAATCCTTGGTTACTTCTGCCCAATCAGAAGCCAAATACCAGTATATGATGTGACTCTGTGTCCGAGTGTTGTGCTGTAATGCTGGCGTCATGCTGCTTTTCAAAGCGAATCCAGAATTTTACAACATATGTGTATTTTATACATAAATGAAGAGTGTTCAGACAATATTCGCTATTTGTTTAAGTGAAGAATTAAATATGCTTAGATTCTATGTGAACTGCTATATTTTGTGCATTCTTGAATAAATTGTTACAACAACTTGCTTCTCTTCTTCGGCTAGCAACACATTTGTGGTGGAGACCCTTGAGGTGAAGGGTCACAAGCAAACAAGGAAACTCTTTCACAGTTTTTCTCCATCAGTCAGACTCAACATTATAACGACATGATTACAATCAACAAAACAACTTTTCTAAATCAACATGCTGCACCTGTTTATATTTACACCATTTCATTGTTAGTCTGATGTCAATCTGTATTTAGTCAACTTCAGCATTACGTCGCACTCTCGCTATTTAAATAAAACATTTTCTGACAGCAACTGTCAGTAACATTTATGAGACAAAGGGAAAAGTAGCTCTGTATTACACGATATTATTTGAAGATTCATTTTATAAGTAGCTGGCTGCTCTGAATAAGTTTACCAAAGAGCAGAACCACTATTTCTATTTTGTACAAAAATATAATTCTTCTGTGTCAAATGCATGCCTTTGAAATTACATTACACAAAAACTGTTTTTTTGTGTATTGTAAGATTTGATTAGAATGCAGTGTTTTTATGCTCTTAGCCTGCCATATTGCCGTATCAGTGCCTGATGCGTCTTCTCTCCACATGGTGGTGTAATAAACTACCAGGCTGCCCAAACACCCTCAAACGTAATCGACACAACATGTAACAACACTGAACAAGCCATGGATATATCACATGTCAATGTTCTGGTTTTCCTAAATTTGTTTCTTCCACAATAATTACCTGTCTAATAAAGGGGAAAATATGGGAGGATCTTATGGGACTTTTGATATTTAATTGTTGACTTGCTCAAACCAGAGCACCATGTTTATAGCTACAGATTTTCTACAGATTTTCTCTCTGTTTTACTTTTGCTCTAATCTGACTTATTGTGCAAACAACAGATTGTCAGTGAATTTACTTTTCATTCTGGTGCTGCTTGTGTGTAAAGGGTCATTATGAAATACACTAAGAGATTTACTTTCTGGTCAAGAAATACTTTACTTGGTTAACAAAGCATCAATCAACAGTAAGCTTAAAGAAATATTAGAACACGGATACAGGTTCTAAGGGCTTTTTTTAAAAGTCTCAATAAAATATCGCTAAATATTTAAAAATATGACTACATCAACCCACAGAAAAGACAATTATTGTTTAGGATAAACACATCCAGGTGTAATCTTGATAAGCGATTACAGGTTTCCATGATCTTCTTCCTTCCTTTTTCCAGATCTGTGTTTTGTAACCCTGTTGAAGGGGTTTGAGGGGGCGTGGCCAGGATGCTGAGGTGGCTTCTCATTGGTTTCTCTCCGTGGTGAGGAGTGGGACGGAAACACGCAGCCAGCTGTGAGGGGGAGCCCAGAAAAAAAAATACTGACAGAAAAGTACTTAAGGGACAAAGAACCGTTACCCCACACCTTATCCTCTGCATCAAGTCGGGAACTTCAAGTCCAGGGTCTTGGAAAGAGTGAACTTTTCTTCTTCTGTGAGTTTTTACTGGTAAGAAGCTTCTGGCTGCACGGCCACTCATGACGGGATGTTGACTCGCACGTGCATGAATATGTGAAACTGAGATTTTAGAGTGTGCTTTGTAAACTTTGAGATTCTCGACAATGTGCTCGCTTTCAGAATTTTTTTTTTATTGACGTTTCATTTTATTTATATTAGTTATATTTATTTATCATCAGTTAATTTATATACAGTACCAAAGTGTAAAAATTCCACAATTTTACTAGATATGGGCTAACCCGATGCTATTAGCATCACATTGTGTTAACCATGGTAGTTTCTAGATGTTTATGCTTTTATAAACATAGCATAAATAAAAATAGCAAAAGTATGCAGGATTCTTTTTAAATGTTTAAATTAAATGTTTTTCTTTACTTTACATGTTTGCTTGTATCACAGGTTTTAGCTGTGCTTAGTAGGAAGTGGGTGTGTCTGTCAATGTTAAAACAAACTAACTTTAAAGATGTGTTTGGTTTTAATTTAAAGTGCCTGCAGTGACACTCATTCAAAGCTGTATAGAAGTACTCTGCAGTCTCTGATGAACTGATTTAAAACAACCACAGTGGGTTTACAAATTAACTGCTTCTCCCCTTTCAAGGGTTAGATGAACCACATGCTTCACTTGGGCTCACAAATGGCATCTCACACAGTTGGAGGATTTATTAACCTTGGTCTCCAGGGATGTTTACTCAACTTTCTGGAGTTTGTTGAGCTGTTACGATGACGTCAACTCGGAAAGTGGCCCCCTCGTCTCATACTCACTGGATGATGAGGAGGAGGTCTTCTTAGTTTCACTGTCTCCCTTCCATCCCTTTACTCCCTCAGGGCTTTTGGTCCCACTGTTGACACGCCTTTGGTTTATCATGAAAGATGGAGATGGGATCAACTTTCACTCTGAACCTCAGTTCAGAGAGTTTAGTTGAACCTCCAGGCACAGAGCAGCTGATAAATGACAGGGGCAGCACCCTTCCTGCAGGAGCCTGCATTTGCTTTCCATTAGCCTGTCAGACAGAAAGAGAGGCCTTCTTACCTACAATTCATAGCCAAACCTTCCCAAATTCTCCATCTCTCTTCGTTCAGTGTTCTGTAAAACTGTGGTGAGTTCTGCTTCTGTACTTGAGGTTTCACAGACCCTAGTAAGAGGTCTTCAGGATCCTGATATGATGCCCAAACCAAGGTTTTATAATGATTCTGCTTAATCTTCTTTCTCGGTTTGTCTTCAGATAGCATTTAGCACTCAATTGAACATTTTGGAATTAAAAAATACACTCAAGAAGTGCAGTTTAGTGTAATACAACTAATAGTAACTCGCTTGTCTTTTTTTTTTATCTCCCTGTAGATCATTCAGCTCGTCATCATTTATTCCGCATCATGGTGCACCCACTTGCCGTTTTGTGTCTTTTGTCCTCCCTGCTGAGCTCGTGGGTGCTTTGCAGCGCTCAGTCAGACTCCAGCAACCCTGTAATCCAGCTACGTCTAGCGGGAGAGAAAAGGAAACACTACGAGGGCCGAGTGGAGGTTTTCTACAACGGGGATTGGGGCACCGTGTGCGATGATGACTTCTCCATATATGCAGCCCAAGTAGTCTGCAGACAGCTGGGCTTCATGGATGCTGCCTCCTGGTCACCGTCAGCCAAGTATGGAAGAGGAGAAGGTGAGAAAAAAGTGTCTGTCAATCACCTTCATCAAACTTTATTAAATCAAAACCTCCCAAAGTTCAACAAATCTCACTTAGCTGTTTAAGAACAGAGGTTAGGGTTATAGGATGTTTATGTGGGTGATCTGTCGGCCGCCCAACTGCATACATTCAAAGAAAGCATATCTGTGTATACAGTTCCATATATTGCATGGAAATTCTTGAATGAGGTACAGGTTTTGCCCGTCTGACTTCTCATCCCTCAAATCGCTGGTTTTCTCATTAGAAGTGAGCTGGGGAAAGCCAGTCGGGTCAGAGCAGGGAAAGACTGGAAACATGCGTAAACTAGACATAATCTCAGCTCTTTTTTTGTCTCTTTCTTTCCGTCATCACTGTAAAGACACTGATGAGAATCCCAACTCTGTAAATGTGGTAGCTGCTGGCTGTTGGTGGTGACTGTACATCAGTGATTGTACAGTCAGTGTCCCTCATTAAAGCCACATGTTTTTCCTCTGGACCGGCCACATGCACCTAGCCACTATAAACGTGAAGTGCTTGGCTTTCCAATTAGCTTCCTGAAGCACAGCAGTTATCATGGAAATGATGAGAATCACAGCACATATGCATTTTAAATTTTTTTATGTAAAGCAATTAAGACGCAGTTAAGTGCATACTCTGAATACATTAACTACACTGTGAGGCCCATAATTTTAGTCACAGCTTAGTTAAATGAATATGTTCTGTTCTGGGACTTGGTTGAATTGTAGCCTCCAAATATTTCATACATTTTATTGGAGGTTTATTTAGTTGACTTTTGAAGTTAAATATGCATAGAAACAAGCAGATTTGTCATTTCAAGTTGCGCATTATGAATCACTAGTAATAGTTTTTAAGGTGTTCATCCTCTTTCAGTGATTATAGACGGAGGATAGAGGAAGGATCCTGTGAAGACAATCAGTTTGAGACGACTGCATGTGTGGTTGGAGACTAGTTTTATCTGTGTTTTATTGATGGGGGAGACATGTGGTCGTAAAATGTAATCAACAGGATTTTCCTTTTCTCATCATTGTGACTTATGGCTGTGAAAAGAGTCCAACAAATGTTTCCAATTGAAACAGCGGCACAGTATTAGGACACCTCTTTTGGAGTGTTTTTTCCAACAGGGATGTTAATCAGCTGCGATTATGTGACTTTTACTATTTGGGATTTCATTGTGTAAAAAACAGCAAATGCAACTTGGCAACTTTTTGGCTACAATTAGCAACAATTGCTTTAGAAATCTATTTTATCCCGGTAGTTTAAAAGGCTGTCTGCGCTCCACATTGGGACTTTGTTGGTGTTTTTTTTGTCTAACTTATATAAAGTGGTAATAAAAGTTCATTATGAAAGCCGATGGGTCCATCTGGACTGTGTTCTTTGCACCATTCAGTTGCTTGTTAAAACCCAATAAAAGCTGCAAAGGCCAGTTTTAATCTGCATTCTAGATTTATCACTAGTTCAGTATTTTTTAAGATGAAAGTGTCCCGAGTCTGAGCTGGTTCTCTCTTTGCTAAAGAGTAGGCAACGTGACCGTATAACATGCAGTCACATTGCTGGAATGATCACGATGTTCCTCAGCGACATGTAGAGACTGCCAGAAAGATGAGCACCACTTTGGAGGTTTCCATGACCACGGTTATGTGGTTTCCCTCACGGCTGATTCAGACCAGCCAGCTGGAAAACAGATGATCTGCTTCAGCCGTGACAGCATAGAGCCAGGTTTTGACTAAAGGTTGTGTTAGAGAGCAAACATCTCTATGCAAGTATGTTTCCTGTCTCGGTGACATCTAATGTCAGTAAGATGTGACTCAAAGTTTATGCTGTCAAGGTGGCTTGCTTAAACTATGTAGTCATTTATAGAATAAGGTAGCTAGGAATCTTGGTTGGAGGAGGGAGGCTTTATTGTAGTCCAATAAAGAGGTATAAAAAATTAACAATGTACTTGGGATTTAAAATTAGGGTGTTTAAAAGATGTTTATTTGGATAATCAATCAGTTGTTGTATCAAAGAAATGTTAAAAAAGACCACTGTCTGTAGTTGTGCAAATTTCAACATTCATCAGGGGTGTGAATCTTGCAGCAACTCACGATTCAATTCGATTCCGATTCTTGGGGTAACGATTCGATTCTGTATCGGTTCCCGATTCAAACCGATCTTAATTCACATTTAGTCCCATTTTAGTAACAGTAACAGCTCTGAGGAATTGTTTCATTAGTTGAAAGAAAACTTATCATTTTCATCAAAAAATTATTTAATCTTAGCTGACATGGCAAAGTTTAACATGTCTTTGTCACTTAGTAGCAGCTTTGAAAATCAAGCTAATAATTTTTTAGCCTTTTAAAAAAAATCAATTCTTGGAAATTTTGGAACTATTCTGAATCTTGATGAACAAGATCTTTTTCAACACCCCTACTATTCATAGAGAATAATATAATGACTCAATCATAAATCAAAGGATTTTTTTGCTGTAAATACTAAGAAGAGTCACCAGGTTTGTTGTTTTTGTCAACATAAATAAGGAAAAAACATCAGAGCACATGGTTTCTTTCCTTTCTCTTCTTACAGGTCGTATCTGGCTAGACAATGTGCACTGCACAGGTGGAGAGAAAAGTCTCACTCAGTGCCAGTCCAACGGCTTCGGAGTATCGGACTGCAAACATTCAGAAGACGTCGGGGTTGCGTGCACCCAAAAGCGCATTCCAGGCTTCAAGTTCATCCGGAACCAGGCCAATGATGAGGTAGGTTCACACGGGCTAGTGCACTCACGGTGAAATCTACACCAAACAAACACTTAAAACAGGGTTTGATTTAAGATTTCATTGAATTATTAACACCCAGATAGCATCTGCAAATAGTTCAAGTATGCACATGTAACCTGGACGGATGGTCTGTGCAGTAAAAGAGGGAACAGGCTTTGGATGAAAGAAGAATCTTATCACAGTGAAATTGCTCCAGAACACCCAAAGTGAGGAATTTTCTTCAAACCCTTCCAGTCCTTCTGACAGGAATTGAATTGCATCATTAAGTGCAATAAATGTCTTATCCTGTAAAGACTGTGTGACTGGTGTATGTGGCTAAAAACAGGACAGTATAACATGAATTCTTAAACTGACAGGTTTAGAAGGATAAACATAATATAAACCATGTATTTGATTAAATGGTTTTCCTTTTTAAGAATACTAAAACAGTTAGTCAGAGTATGAAGTAATATCTACTATGACGCGGTACATGTAAAATAAACCTGCCAATATATCGAATAACATTAAGCTCTAAAACTCTAAGGACTTTACTAGATTCCTACATTATTAGTCTATCACCGCCCAGCAGAGCAACACTCTGCAGGCTGGGAGATTATGGATATGACTCAGAGAGCAGGAATACCAGCCTGTCTGGCTGCAGAGAACGCCTCCGTACCGGATGGAAAGTTAGTCCAGGACTGTGAACGTGACAGTGTGAAAACGAGGGTGAGAGAGAAGAAGGAGGATTCCTTCAACTTTTATGAAAACAAGTTATTAAAAGACTCCTCCATAGAGTTTTTTTTTAATTTAAAACACATGAAAGAGCTGAAGCAATGTTTGTTTGGCAGGTTAGAGCAGAGCCAGTGCTTTCTCAGTGCATTCATACCAGAGCTTTTTGTTTGTTCATACTAGATGAGCGCTGGTAGAGTTGGCCGCGTTACAAGACTCTACAGCAGCCAGAGCAGTGACTATGTTTTTTACTGGTCTCGGATAAGATAACAAGCCTGAGGAGAGCATCTGTAGTTCCTCCCCTATGCTTAGGTTAGCCTTAATGGAGGAATTTGATAAATGTGAAATTAAAATGTGGAATGATGCACACTCCTCACATATGAGCCCTAAATGTAAATAATACTCCCCTTCTCTATTTGTCTTGTGTATTTAAGGTTTCTAGGGTGTTGATGCACTTTAGTCCTCCACCCAGTAAATATTTCTTTGGTCTGGTCGAAGCCTTTTAAGTCACAGGGGAGTGGAAAGGGGAAAAAGGTGCAGCTACACCTCTTAAACTGCACTTGAGCTGACAGCAGCAATGGGCAGCACTGTTCCTGTAATCTGTTTATTTACAGTATGAATTGACATTCTGTGCCAGTCTGGAAAATGAGCGCTCCCTGCTACATGCCCCGCAGTAGGTAAGGAACAGGGAGGCAAACGGTCCTTTATATCTCATCAAATCCTAATGATTAAATATTAAATTAAACCTTTTGTTTGAATTTTATAATATTTGCTCTGCATTGTGAGTCCTCCGTTTTAACATGATGTCATACTGTATATGACTGGTGGAGCAAAACTAACTTGAAGATCCTTGAAGATATTTAGAGATTTGAGGCAGGGTTGTGTGTTTATTTGTTTGTCTGCAAGATAGTTTTGCAAAAACTACCAAATCGATTTTCATACTACGGAAAATGCAGAAGAAGAAGTCAGTGAATGCTAGAACTTTGTAGTACTCCGAGTGACGTTTGAGTTTGGCTTTGCTGAGATGACATCTGGATTCCTTTTTATGTTGGGTGTTTCTTTAATACCAAGCCTTTCTTAGACACCCAAGTTCTTGTCAGAGCTGTAAGTTAACCTCTGACCTCCCCAGTTGCTGCTTCTTGGAAGCAACTTTTGTCTCAAAGGCGGTCTACTTCTGATCTGACCTCTGGAGACAAACGCCATGTGTCCACAGCCTTTCACAGCCGGTAACACAGCACCCCTAAAAGAATAACAGAAGGCCTTACATTCCTGTGCTTCTGAGCCGTCATCATAAATAATGAGGATTATTTTAACATGCCCCCACCACATCACAGTATTGTAATTATTATCATACATTTTATTTCTTGCAGAGCCATAAATTTGTGGTATGGAAATCATGTCATGAATGTTCCCAATTCATTAGAGCTTATTCATTCAGAGTGTTGCATCTGAATAATCCATTCATGGTAAAAGTTCATTAGGACCCATTCCAGGCCGATCTTTCATTGTTTTCTAAAAAGTTGTCACGTGTTTACTTGTTTAATTATTGTTATGTAATACAGCTGTCACGTGTCAAGTGTTGCTCATATTTGCAAAAATCACTTTTATTCCTACCATCTGCCTGTTAATAAATCAGTGCAGGTGATAAAAAAAAATAAATTTTAGATAAAAGATAATTCATGAACAGATTATTCCTTAGAGAGAGGAAGTTTTGCTTCTGTAGGGAAAAGGAAAAAATGACCAGGAGAAACAGCTGCATTTCACTAAAAGACCATTAACCATGTTTACTTCTGCCAAACAATTACATAAGATGCAAGAACAGAAACATAAGCTGTGATAACAAAATGCTGCATTTATAAAGCTCTTGGTTTGTTGGTTTAAACAGCGCAGCAGTTTTTTCCCAGATTTCCCAGGATTTCAGCAACTCATACTCTTTGCTATACAACAAAAGGAAACCTGAGCCAGAGGAGGTCTCGACCTAAAAAAACGTATGCAAGAAGCTTATGAGGAGGACAGTGATCGAGGGGAGAAAAGGTTGATTTACTGTATGTCATAAGACCAGTTCCTCCAGTGCTGGCAGAGCAGCAGACTGCTTCACCGCATGTTCAGCAGCTGGATCTCACTGTAACCTCAGCTCTCCTTCATGTATCACAGAAACCAAGTTTCAGACTTTTATATGTGAACTTTATGATTTAATGTTATCACATGGCAGAAAAACTTTGAAGATGAATCTTTACATGTGAACTGCTCACAGGTGTTGAGATTAAAGTCTGGATATTTTGCTATAGAGCAGTAGATAGATAGATGGATAGATGGATAGATAGAT
>JAVQJG010238426.1:0-13585 GCA_036024015.1 Craterocephalus amniculus | reverse complement strand
ATAAAGTACATTGAATTTAATGAGTTGAACACTGATTAGTTCTTTTGTTTTTATTTAAAAAAAATTCAAGTTGTCTAAACGGTGTCTCATTAGTGTATATTATTTAGCTAAATAAAATTGGTTTAAACTGTTTACATAGCACTATTTTTGCCACTTTTGTAAATGTTTGATGTGGTCCTCATTTCCTCCTGTTTTTTAAAGCTGGAATAGAAATCCTCTATAATGCTAAGAAATTATAACCAAAAACAAACAAGCAAATAATGGCTTTAAAAATCATACAGTACACAAGCAAGACTTTTCTTATTACTGCTGACTTCTAATTGGTCCATTTCGACCTTGTTGCAAAGGTGAGTTCATTCATAGAGGTATACATCAACTTCTTTAACCCCTAGAGGGTGCTGTGAGATTGGAAATGGGACCAGGTTTCATTTAAAGCAGGGTATGTAAGGTCAGCATGACTATTGACAGATTGTGGAAAAGTCTTGAGCCACCTTTAATTTGTTAAAATATTTTTAAGAAAATGGAAAAAGGTTTCAGTGATTTGATGATACATGCACAAAGATAAAAGCAGATGCAGTCTAAGGCTAAAATGGAGTTCAAACACCAAGCAGTCTTAAAAATAGTTTAGAATTTGTGAAGCTCACATTTGGATATTGGCTGCCTTTTGTTCTGTTTTCTGTCATGATCATCCCACATTGCTTTAATAATTTTGACATCCAGGCTCGGGGGAAGATGCATCATTCCTTGTGTAGTTTGGCATATGTCAGCCTTTTCTCCCAGTTTCCCTTCCTTAAGAATGGTTTCTTGGCAGCCAATCTTCCATGGAGACCGTTTCTGATGAGGCTTTGGCAACGAGTAGATGGATCAAGTGAAGGTCCAGATGCATCTCTCAAGTCCTGTGACAAGTCTTTGCTGAAGTTGTTCCTGTGTTTCCCCCATTTCTTAAGAACTTTGCAATCTTTTTCTTTTTTTTTTACTTCAGTAGATGTCTGTTAATCTACCATACTTTATTTCAAGGACACAATGGATAAAATGCTGGGATATAATTTTAAGTAGCAGCAGTAGCTTTTAGAAAACTATTGCTGTAAACCACTTTAAAAAGACTACAACCCTGGATCCTTGGAAGCATAAAAAAACATAATTAAAAAAAGAGTTCTTCAAGATTTTGACACAGAACTGTGCTTCTTTATCAAATGGAATTAGAATTCCTCAGATAAACCATTGAATTAAAAGTATTCTGACTGAAGCATAATTGAACCGTTCTTATTTGAAAAATTATTCACTGAGGCTTTTCTATGAACTAGACATTTGGTCAAAGTTACGGATGATTTGTTGAACCTTTTTATTTTATTAACATAATAAAATAATGGACATCAAATGCTTTAAACCTTCTTTACCCCTTTTGATATGAATGTCTTATGTACAGAATGAAATGCTTTTGATTTAAGATAGTCTGAGCATTTGGCTTAATCACCTTTATCTAGACTAGGGGATTATTCGGATAATTTCTTTTTTGTTATGATTGGTAAAATGTAGACCTGAACTGAAACTTAGCTGAACTTATTGGAATATCTTTATGGATGAGCTTCAATAACAGATAATGGAAAAAAATCCAGTTTTATCATTTATATATATCTATTGATTTATGTGGTTTTTCCAAAATTGTCTTAGTTTAAAAATAATAATTTAATGTGTGTTTTATCCTTACTTTGGATATGAATGGCTGTCAATGTTTACAAATGTATAGATGTTAAGCTTCTCTGCCATCTGTAGCGTGTACCCATGCCTATGAATGTAAAATGACATCACTCTCTTAAAACAGGTTAATGTACTTCAGGAGGTAATGCACGGCTAACCTGCTGCCTTCCTCTTTGTGTTTCACATTCTGGTCAAGGCTTTAACTGATTGCTAGATTGGAGATTGAAAAAAAAGCTGACCGGACTATGCAGGTGATGACCCCGACTTCTTATCTGTCCTCCCTCCCTCTATCCGGCTGCCCCGCTCCAGATATACCCTATTTCATTTTTCATCATTTTCACCCACGCCCCCCCTCCTCTTCTGCTTTGTCAGAGATGAAGATTTGGGTCTTGCTCATCCATTCGGCCCCGTACGGCCTTCCTAATTCAATTTTTCCAATCTTTCTAATCTAAAGATTTCGTTTTCATTTTTCTAATACTATCAAGGCCAGAGTGACTGGGTGGGGTGGGGGGATGTACTGGTGAATACACAGCTTGTGCACAATTTATGGATATTACAACCTTGTTTTATTCCTCATCTGATTGATAAGAGACTTCTTTGAACCCTCCCATCTTTGCCCTGTGTTTCCATGATCTGTCACTTTGGCTAGTATTCCACTAAGTTTATACATTCCCCTTTCTTCTAACCCCCGTTTTTTCCTCTTTCTTTGTTTTTCATCTCTCCTGCTGCTCTGCCCCCCCCCTGGACTTAGACCTGAAGTCCTAAATCATTATAAGTATTTTTCTGTGGGAGGGGCAGTAGAGTGTATGGGGAAATTTGTTAAATCCATGATGGATTACGACGTCCAGATTGTCATTTTGAATTAAAGAAAATGATAAGGAATATATAAAAAAGAAATTCAAAAACAATCCTAAGTAGATTTAGTTCTCAAGGAGAAACTGTTATAATAACATGAGGGTGGGGGCTGATGGTCTTCCATTCAATCTCTGAATATGGGTTCGGTATGTCACCTTAAAACCTTTTTGCTGGTAAAATGCAGCCAAGCTTAACTGGGACCTGCATCCACTCAATTTAGGCTCTCATCAGAATGGCACTGGGTGGCCATCATGTTTGTCAGTTTGAGGTATTGTGCAGCTCCTTCAGCCATCTGAAGAGAAAACAGCTTTTTTATAGCCGACTGCCTGTTTGTATGTACAAATGTGTCGTCCCTGCATGTTAGACTTGTACTTACCTGTCGAACACTTGGAGGTTTCTTCTTGTTTGTTTAGTCGCTTTATAATGTGCAGGACAGTGCACCATCTGGACTCTTTGGTTATTTGTTTTCCTTAAATAAAAGCAGACTTTTACAGAGATTCTATGGTTTGCCACACTTGTTTGCAGTGTCTTGCAGGTTTGGAAGTTGTCTATACACTCCCTTGATTCCACAACACTTTGAGTGATACGCCTTTCACATCAACATTTTTAAGACATACAAGATCATTTTTATTTTTTAACAAAAGTGTTTTTTTAGCTAGCTGAATGAACCCAGGTTGAGAAAGAAAGCAATGGATGGTATTTTTAACTGAATGTTGTGGGTTGAGAGCCAAATGTTCATGTTTTAAAGTGTCCCTGAGTCCGCACAGGGATTTCAGCAAAGTGCTGTCTACAGGTTAAAAGATTACGGTAATCAAAGTTATTTCCTTTGCAATCTGTAGATGTTTTGAAGCATACTTTCAGAATTTTATGTTTAAACATTTCTAGTTGATTTTCTTCTTCCAAGCAGTTGCAGACGGATGAACCGAGTCAGTTTACAGCCTGTTGCATAGTTGTTTTTTAGTCTTTTTATTTGAATCTGTCTTAACATTTTCAAAATGTTGCATCCATCATATTCAGTACATATATTCTGTATCTATATATCATGTCCACAGACTCTATGTAATTCTTGTCATATTTTTTCATGCAGTCTGGAAGCTGCTGTGTGTGCATGTGATCTGAAGATGGAGGGGGGTTGGGGATGAGAAAGGGTCTGATTACTGGAGGAAGACTGAGGTCTTTAGGGAGATTACGTCCTTGAGCCACCAAATGCTTAAACTTTAGATTATATTTATGAAACAATTTTGGATTTGTAATTCCTGGCATGTGTTTTTACTTTTAGTTCTGTGCTGGATGTGATCCGTTGAGTTTGGTCTTAAGCAGTAAGGATGTTGAGCTCACATCTGTTTACTTATCAGTTTGTGGAGAATTCTCTTTTTCTAATGAAGGATTTGTTTTTTCTATTACGCAGTATAAAAATATGTACTTTGGATTGCAGCAAAGCTGAAAAAGAGTTCAGATGATGGGGATTATTCAAAGAACTTTTTATGTTTTCCATTTTGTCTTGTTCATGTACTTCAAACAAGGGATTAAAGCGTTAAAGAATAGTACATGAACCTGCATTTTTTTTGTTGCTTTAATGTTTATGATATACTTTTAAATTAAGACTATCATGCTTTTTCTACTGATTCTGATTTTATAATTTGAACGAGTATATCTAAAATGGCTAGTTTAGGCTTTCTTTGAGTTTAAAAAAGAAATCTGAACCTATCTCCCATAAAAAAAAAACAGACCCTAAAATAAATAATAAATGTAATCGTCCATCAGATTCAGATTTTGTCTAAAACTATTACTTTTGTTTATCCTATTCTATGCTACCTTTTTTTCTTTTTTTCTTCATGAATGGACTGCCAAGGAAAGGCAGGGGGCAGTGCTAGAGTATGACATGCACTGTGAGAGGCTTGGAAAAGAAAAACCACAGCACCGATATGAACTGTGCCAAATGACCTCAAAAGACTTGAAAAATTACCATACTGACTTTTTAAATCTTAACCAGATTAAGCCAGTATAATGTATAATGAGTTTTGTTTGTCACTTCTATTAGTGATAAATGTTCATTAAGAGACTGCAAGGGTTAAGTACACTTAAATAAAACACAGGTATATAGTTAAAGGTAATTAGGTTATTAAAACCTCATCTGCACCTCTTGGCAAATAAATATTTCAACATTAATGTACATAAGTGGATTGTAAAGAAGTTACTCGTTTTTAGTTTTTTTCTTCTTCCACATTTGGTTATAAAATGTAAAATAATTAAGGAAATTGCTCAAACAAGTTATCATGCATACTGGCTGATCTGATTGCAAAACTAAACAAATTTTCAGTTAGGAATTGTATTTTGGTTACTTGCTATTTGTGCAATAATCATGTAGCCTGCCATCAACTGTTCTGCCATGTTTGTTTTAAAATCACGATTATACACTCAATGATCTGAGCTGTTTTTTCATACAGTAGATACGTATTAAACATGATAAGAGTAGAGAAAGGATTAAGTAATTTGTTTTATGTTGCAGAACTCTGTGTCATTGCATCTCTGTTCAAAATGCACAAACTGAAACTTGAAGACTTTGATTTTCATTGTGGACCAGATTGTTTAATAGAAAGTCTGAAATTTGGCAAAAGTCACTGTGCTGCTGACACAAACCGGTTTATTGTAGTCATGAGCTGTGTATGCCTCGTAATCCACAGCAACACATTCTCCACCTACAGTTTACTCGATAGGTTTAAACAATTTTAAAGAACAAAAACGTATACAGTTCTACTGTAAGTTCAACATTTAAAGCAAGGACAAGTGAGACAAATTGGAGCTTTGACGCTGCCCCAGATATTGCTTTCTTCACCGTCACTGAAGACGTTCACATAAAAGAGAAAATGAGGGTTTCCTATCTTGACAATTGAAATAATCTCACAAGCTAAAAGTCTCTGGTGCAGGTGCATCGGAACATTTACTGAAGTTACAAATTATATGCATGATACTTATGAAGATAAAACAACTTTGCACTCTAAAAGCAGCTGTAGTTCAGGAGGAGGTGCAGTTGTCTGCCAATTAAAGTCATGGATGGACTCCAGGCTACATGTCGGAGTGTCCTCGGGCAAGATGCTGAACCCCAGGCTGCTTCCAGATGTATCCATACAGGTATAAGTGTGATGGATTAAAAACGGTTTGAAAAACACAAAGTGCTGTTTGAGTCTGTGAATAGGTGAATGTTACATGTAGTGTCAAAGCACCTTGAGTGATCAGTCTTAAAGTGTGATCAAAAAGTTCAGTGTATTCAATGGCCTTACTGTCAGTAATCAGTTGTCACTGAAATGAGCTGAAATGGAAAAATTAATAGCCTATATCATTTTTTAAAAATTTTGTCATAAGCTAATATTTTGTTGAACTCCATCAGACTTTTGGCCCACTGCTCATCAGCAAAGTGCTCTCCTTGGTCCCTAACCATATTGTTTGTTTTCAACTCAAATTAAAAACCAATGCCTTATTTCACTAGATTACAGTATAATTTAGCAAATTTGTATTATTACTTTTTTCAGTCTCCAGTTATTTGAATTACTACTTATAACTTTGCCTTTTCTTTAATGGAAGGGGATGAATCAGACAAATGTAGCTGGTGTACAGAAAAAAAGTCCTAATCAAATGTTATCATCCATATTTTGACAAAAAGCCCAACATCTGTTTGTCATTACTTAGTTATGTAGGAAAATACATGAGAAATCTATCTGCAACCTTTGAAACTATCAAAGGAAACTAATTCCTGTGAGAGCTGCCCTGGAACAATGGGGATTATATATTTTACTTGGTATTCAAGGCTAAACTACACTTAATGCTTACAGTTACAACATAGTGGACTGATTGGATTTGTTCTGGGAGAATTTGTTTCATCTGCATCTCAAGGTTTTTGAGTGATGGGCAGCCAGATTACAAACATTCTCCTCAAAAGTCAGATTGATCAAAAGGGGGGAGAATTATTCCTGCTGAATATTGAACAAAAATCTATTGAGAAAAGGTATTGTTCAGAGTTTTAAGTTTGCAGTAACTGTACGATTTTAGATTTTCTTTTTTATTTTTAGGTTGAAGATCATTGAAGGTCCCAGCCATCTCAAACTGAAAAGCTTGACTTGTGAACCTACATAACCCCTTCTGCCCCTTTGTTCACCCCATTGTTTCACTTTAGACTTGATTAACTGCCAATTGACAACTGTCCACAAGTGTTTGCGAGTGTACGTTTGTTTTTATTTTCCACGCTCTGCTCATCCAGTACCCAGCTGACCCACCGCTGAACCTTGACCACTGGATGTTCAAAGCCGCCGCACAGCTTATTTGTAGTCTGTCACTGTGTGGACAGACAAGCAGAGGAGGCCTGACATTCCTCCCTCTTTATCACTTAAAGTTATCAAATATATTTTCTATATTTCTTTTTATTTGTTGTGGACTGTGGATTATTGTTACCGCTCCATGTTTCATATTAGTATAACTTCACTCTACCATTTTACTGGTTGAGTTTTCACAATTGCCAGTGTGTAGCTTTATTTTAAGTCTGTGTATTGTGTTATTGAAGAGGGCTCTTAGAAACCTCGTCCATCTCTTGATAAATGAAATTCCTTGTTCTGTTCTCCGGTTCTAAGAATGGCATTACAGAGATACCGAGCTTAAGAGACTTAGAATATTATTTCTCTAGTGGCATCCATTTTTTTAAACCATCTCTCACTCAGACATGTTTTCCAATCAACATTAAAACATGTGGAAATAAATCAGAAAATAAGGGATGGAAGAGGGCATATTGGGATACTCCTCTATCCCAAGGTATTAATCTTTGCAAATTGATTTAATGTCAATTTTTTTGTGTTAAGTTCTGTTTTTTCTCCTTGATCACATGAACTCATTTAAGATTATAAGATGCAATGAATTTTAGCTTGATACTTGCATTTTACTTTTACATACTGTAGTAACAAACTAAACACTCCTCATACCTTTCAAGAAACTTCAGAAATAAGTTCAGGAATAATACCGTCCAGTAATTATTCAGTAATGACATGGGTCTTAGCACTGTGTACTTTAATAACGTTGAAAATTTCTCCTTTGCTGTTTTTAGCTTGACTGAAACATGGCGCTCTGTTTTTAGTCACACATTATCTGTCCGTCTGTGATTCAGTGATGTTGGTGAGTTGTAGGTCTTTTATTGATGACAGGAAAGTAAATGGATTGTGTTTATCCATGGCTTTTTGAGGCATAGTACTGGTAATGCTCATCTCATGACATTCCAAATATCCACACATTCATCTCTGTACACTGTACACCAGTGTTTGTATAAAACAGAATTAGAAGTTGTGGAATCTGTGGTCTCAATAGGAATAATTGAAAAACAGATAGACCAGGGGTTACTGTAGATCAGATCAGACATCCCTGATCCTTTCTTTTTACAGCACGTGAGTCTCTTACTTTGCAGGTGTTGAGCCCATTCAGAGCGAGCCAATCAAAATGTCCCATGACTGCCACAAGCGTTCACTGGAAAGCTGCATTCAAGCCCAAAGCAGGGTTACAGGGGGACCCCCATGTACATGTTCTTGGTTAGATGACTCTTTGAGATTCTGGTGCTTCTCTTTCAAGACCTCTAAGATGTTATAAAGACTCAATATGCTTGATGCTGAAGATGGATACATAGACGTATACACAGTTTCACATATCTCTTGCGGCCGTTTCAAGGGAGCTTGACACAGGATTTCAGCAATACCACCTGAAATGTGGAGGCACTGCTGAGCTGAAATGAACTGTAATGAAATGAAATGAAAAAATACTTTATTGATCCCAGAGGGGAATTCAATATTGTAGTGCTCTTGTTCCTCAGGCTGCTGGAAGGAATGATCTTCAGTGAGAGGCTTGTTCAGGTCTGATGCAAGAAGCCAGCGGTTCCATGTCTCTTGTGCAGACTTTCTCATTAACAGTGACATGTCCAGGAGGAAACCAACGCTGGTTAACCAGCACTGCAATTCCAACTCCCTTTAGCTTCCTGCTGAGTTGTTTATAAACAAACAAACCAGAGAAGAAGAAGAGGAGGAGGAGTGGGAAGAACATGAGTTTAGTTTGGGTAAATTGAATGCCTGAATGGTGTTATTTGCCTTGTTCTTAAAACTCATACAGCATAGGTAAAACAGCTTAGGTTCAACTGAAGAGTTTTACTATTTTCCATTTCAGACCAAAACTTTGTCTGAATAACAGAATCAAAAGAGCAATTATGACAATCATTAGTTCCAGCCCAAAGCTTAATGATAGAAAAACGTTGTCCTTTTAGGTGATAAACTGCTTAAAAGCATGAAAAATCACCTTCATTAAAGAAAAAAAAAACATCAATAGTGTAACACTACGTCTGGGCAAACGGGCAACATAGAAATAGTTGATACATGGTTCATCCTTACATTTTACATTAGCCAGGGACGAAAAAAGAAAAATGCCACTAGATGTCGACTGTTTTTTGGAGGACAGAATGTGAGGGGGGTAAGTTGAGTGTGTGTGGAGTTGAGTCTTATGTGTGTGTCAGTTGATTGAACCCCTGGTATTCTTGAAAGGCTCTTATTGATGGACTTAATGCCCTTATTGGATATGAGACACATGGCTGACACACTCTCATGAGTTCTGGAAAATGCTGGGTGAGTGTCCGTCTATAAGCATGTATTAATGTGTGTGCAGGTCCTCGTGTGTGCTCTGTGTGAGGTTGTATTGATTGCCTCACCAGATATCTCCCTCTTTGCTTGCTTGGATTTTACCCTCACAGGGTGTCCAGTCACTGCTGTCAGGATGTCAAAGTGGGAAAAAACTTCTTCCTTTGAATGGCAAGTTGGAGAGCTTTGATTGTTAATGGCTCAAACATTTGCTATGAAACTTTCATCACTTTATAACCTTTAAAGTCTGACTTCTGTCCAGTTGTCATGTCCTTGTAGTTGTTCCACAGGACAAAAGTTTTCAATGGAAAATATTTTTTCCCCCTATTTTGTGTTGCTTTGGTGTTATCTTTGACAATGTGACATTGTTTTAATGACTTTACACACCCACTGAGTGAAGCGAATGAAATGGCATTAATTGAAAAACACTTTCTGCAACAAAAGGAGCAGGTGTCCTAGAAACATTTTGATAAATTAATTTGCTGTGGAATGAATCCACTTCTCCTTTTTTCCCCATCCTAGCTGTAACAAATGTTTAATGAATATACTGTATCAATATGAGGAAAAAATGGACCATCAAGGTGAATTAAATGTTGAATAAATTTTTAAATGCGCTTTATGTTAGGAGTTTTCAATCTTTCTAGTGCTGAAAATATTACCGGAATATAAAGAATAATAACAAAACTAAGCATGTAAAACTGACATTAAACTCTCGTAATATTTGATATTTGTGGATTTGTAATTTAATTTGTAAGCCAATGAAGCAGATTTTAAAAGGAGACTTTTAGCGAGCTTTTCCAGCTCCATTAAGGTTTTTAAATGCAATTATCTGAAAAAATTGGTGACAAGAATGAGACCGCCTTTCATAGCTGCAACTGATGAGCAACAGGGGACTTGGGCACTATGGGAAATTCTCACACACTAGATTTAGCTGTCTTGTTTCATGAATGGATAAACGGCATCAAAGTCTGTAAACTTTGGAGGCCATCCTGTAGTCTGCATAGGCTGCACACTTCGAAGTATGCAGGCCTTAAATTGGAACATAACTATTGAAAACCTGTAAGATTCTGGCACTCATGGACTGGAGTTGGACATGTCTGATGTAGAGTAACTATACTGTTCAATTACGAGATGTAGATCAATAAAGCATATTTCAATAACAGAATGTCATGTACTTGATATGGAAAAATGCAGTTCATGAGAAAAGGCTGAATAAAAGAACATGTTGTTGGAGTACCAATGGAAATAGTTATCTTGTGGGTTTTGGTATATTCCCTTAAATAAAATGTCCTCTAAGCACACGTGGTTAAAAATAGGAAGTTTTAGACAACTGTTTTGATTCTGCAATAAGACTCATTCACCTGCTTCAGTCTGTACATTTTCCATTGTTTTAAATGGGAAGAAATCCTTGAGCTGAAATGGCAAAATTCATTGTTTTTCCCATATTTTTCAATATAATTCTGTTATATAAATGTGACCCCTGAAAGTCATATCCAGGAACAAACTCCATAAAGTGTTACACATTGCAGCAGACATCATTATCAAATAATGAGCAGAAAGTCATCAACTGGCCCTTCAACAAATTTGGAAAAAAAAGAATAAATGTATTTATGAGACCTGAGATGGAGACAAACCTGTCCAGTTAGTAACCCAGCATTGTGTGGGAGGATGGACTGTGTTTGATGACATGGATGACAACAGATTATCAGATACCTCATGTCATCCCCCCTTCCCTTCCTTTGTTAGACATGACACATGCAGACATCATCCATTATCATCTCATACCAACAATCCTACATTAAAAGCTGTTAACCTGTCATCAGTCCTTTTACTGCCATCATCACTATGGCTTTCTCTGCCCACTGTTCCTTTTATTATCCTGCTCTCATCCTCATTTTTACACCTTTTACATGAAGAAAAAAGTGCAGTCTTAGCATTTCAGTTTCATAAAGCCGATATTTGGGGAGGGGACAGCGACGCCAGCCAGTGTTACTGTGTGTGTGTGTGTGTGTGTGTGTTTGCCAGGAGAAAATTGCACTGAAGCACCAATGAACATCTGGCCTATGTGCCAATGATTGGATGGGGAAGTTCCTCAGGATATAACACTTGAAAATGTCTTGGCATGTTCTCGACAACAGCAGTGCGGTTTGTGCGGCATGTGTGCGCGCAAGATCATGTATTATATTTGTGAAGCGCACATGAGGGATGATTGAATTGATTGTGTGAGCGAGTTTATGCTAATAGTATTATGTTGGTGTGTGCGAGTGGTGATTGTGCAACGCTTGTCTGTGAAATTGTGTTCTTGTGTGTGAGTGTTGGGAGCTTTTACTTCCCACCATTAGCTCTAAACCTTTTTTTTTTTTTTTTTAGCAGGCTACTGATTCTTCCCTTGATTACTATTTAGACTTCTGCTCGTTTACTGAGCGCCATCTCTACATTGTTTTATCTGTCCATTATTCTTCTTCCTCTGGAATTTTATTTTCTTTGCCCGTGGTTCATAATAGGTTCATCCGGAGGCCAGATGACGTTTGGTTTTTTTTTCATCTACTTCTTTTCTGTTTTTCTTCCACATCACAATTTATTTTCAGTACATCAGTGACATTTAACAGGCTGCATACATGGCTTTGTACACCGCTGATTGCACATGTGTCTTTTGGGCTCGTGTGTGCCCGTAAGGGGAGGCAGTGGCCCTCACCAACGATGTCCGCCCGGCGGAGGAGGTGAGCGGCAGGCCGTGGAAGATGCAGCAGGGTTGTTAAAAGTGTTGTTAAGAGAGCGGCTGGCAGCTGTTCCTGACAGGTTGGGGATGGAAGGACAGATGGTGTTTGATTAGCGAACAGACCGCTGATGGAAGTAGATATGGAGGCTTGAATGAGGGAAGGGAAAAAGGATTTCAGTTCAAAAGGAAGGTGAGAAGTGGATAGATGGATGGACTTAAATGTAGATAATGAACATATAACACAATGACAAGAAAGATTCCTCATGTAATATGGAGACTTTTTGGATGGTAAAAGTAAAAGTATGATTCTTTCAGTTTGGATATAAAGAAAATAATAAATGCACAATTTTCCGAAAGAAAAGTCTAAAGTATGAAGAGGACTACATTAGGAAGGAAATGGAAAACATGTTGATGTAGAAACAAATTCAGTTCATGTTGGGAGAAGTGAAAGTGCTGTTGGGGCAGCTGTTCAAAATAACAATTATCTTCATTCACCTGGGTGCAGTCTTAAAGAACTGATGCAAATAAACCTGCAGAGCTGGCTGATTAAAGTCTGTTCAACAAGCTAACAGTGATTGCTGCAGCCAGTGATAGTTTGATTCAGTCATTTGTTTATTTGAATGATGCTTTTGAGTCAGTGTGTTAAAGAGATTATTAGAGCTGAGTTTAGCTTTTTAACAGGTCAGTCTGAGGTCAGACAGCGTACTGAGGTTCTACTGCAGCTCAATCAAAACATATTTGATACGATATCAAGCAGTGATGGGAGCCTCTGTTCAGCAGTTGCTCCTGGACTGACCGTTCAGATGTTGGAAAACAAATTGTCTGATCTCAGCTATGTCATGTTTACAGGCAGATATAGACTTAAATAAATGTTAGGTATGTTAAAATTTGGAGTAATATGATATATAACATGGAACTGAAGTTTCCTCCTTCTGGTACAAAAAAATTCTGTCGCTGTGACGTTTAGATCTGGCTATTGACAAGTACCTACAATTATATGGTTTAAAGTGGCAGAAGATAAAGAACATGGTATTAAAACGATATTTTCACACCATTTGTCCAGAAACCGAACAGAATAGTTTTAAGAAAAAAGGGAAATTTCTCTTTATATTAACAAGGTTGTAACTTGTAGAGCTGTCTCGCTTAAAGAATAAATTAAATATTATTCTTAACTTATTTCTTTTTTTCAGCTTTGATAGAAAGTGTGGGGAAGCTTTCTTTGTGTTTGCACAAATGTAGCTGGAAACCAAAACTAGTTTCTTGGGCTCCAGTATAAATGAAGAAGACTGAGAAATCAAGTTTAGAGCCCTGTTGGGCCACTAAGCCCAAAATCCTTGGTGGTGCTGAAATAAGGAAGAAGATGCTAAAGACGTTTTGATCAAGTTATGGACATAGTTTTTGTGTTTGAGGAACTTAATTAGATGCAGACCTATACACTAAATGGCTTTACAAACAAATTGCCCCAACCAGTTTTTCTGTATGATGTTGCGAGTTTCTATTTGATTTGTTTCTATCCTTAAAGAGATACTGTGTAACTTTTGGCCACTGGGGGGCTAAATCTGTAACTTCCCACAGGCCACATTACCAGAGGTGGAAAGAGTACAAAAATATTATACTCAAGTACAAGTACTGTTACTCTGCTGTGATTTTACTTAAGTAC
>JAVQJG010238422.1:0-13986 GCA_036024015.1 Craterocephalus amniculus | reverse complement strand
GTGGGTTCCCACCGGGTACTCCGGCTTCCTCCCACTGTCCAAAGACATGCATGTGAGGTTAATTGGTCACTCTAAATTCTCCCTAGGAGTGAGTGTGTGTGCGCGGCCCTGCAACAGACTGGCGACCTGTCAGGGTGTACCCCGCCTTTCGCCAGCAAATAGCTGGGATTGGCTCCAGCCCACCCACGACCCTATTGGATTAAGCGCTTTAGAAAATGAATGAATGCTATTCTATTAGACGGTTATTTCTCTGGGTCAATGGCTGCAGGATACCAATCGGATCAATAATTTAAAATAGCCCTTTAAAACAAAAATATTTGATGTTGAATAGATTTGAAGCCATTTTTTTGCAGTTACATTGCATCTCTGTCTTCTGCTGCAGACATGGTGTAAAGGACAGATGTACATCATTTTCTTTAAACTCATATTTACTGAAGGCTGGTATTCTTTATAAGAATCATCTATTAGATAAGCAGAAAGTTGAAGCCTATTTATACCTACTGGCATCTATTTAGCTTATTTATAAAAGACATGATAATGGGTTTGTCAAGTTCTCTGGAAGTAAAGAGAAGAGAAACTTTATCATATTCCAACTTTATAATAAATATTAAACGTGCCAAAAAATTGTAGGAACAATAATCTGAAGCAGTTTAGAAAGCAGCATTTCAGCAAATATTTAAACTTTTTCTTAGGGTTTTCTTGGCTTTGTCGCTTACAATTGACATGGAAGAGCACCGGCCATCAAAAGAAACTTTCATCCATCCGCCTCTTGTGTACCATGCAGTGATGACATCCTGTCATCTTGCACGAACTACCTCCCCCCAGCCCAGCTCATCAATACCCGAGTCGCCATCGGAGAATAAAACGGTTTCAGTAATGACGTCCATCAGGTGTTATGGTGTCAACAGCTTAGGTCTTAGGAGGTCTAAAAGGGTAAAGCAGCTGTTGTTGAGCTGTCAACACATTAAGTAAAGTGACAGCTAATCATCAGAGGGACAGAAATACAACTGCTGACCTCAGCGAGATGTCAGTCACCGGCTACGTTTACATGGAGGACATCCAGTCAGAATAAAAATGCGTCAGATATCAGCTGATCTGACCGGAAAAAATGTTCAATCCGATCAAGAAAGGTGGTTTAAACCCTTTTACAGATGAGCATTAAAAAAAGCGAACATGTAAATCATCATTCTGATCGGGACGGCGGTGGATACGTTTGATAGAAAATGAAAAAGTTAAGCAGTTTGATGGTCAAAAGGTTCAAAACAAAACAAAAACCTCCAAAAGCATTAACTAAATCAGTCCACCAAGTAAATATCGATCACTTTAGCTAGAGTCCATCTAATCACATCAGCTTTAATTCGATTTGAAATCGACAGATGAAATATTTTATACGAAAAATGTACATCTTATGTAGACTGACAACTGTAGAAAACAGTTTTTTTAAGATAGTTTGTGTTTCAATAAGTGATGGGACATTTAAAAAAATGAATTAGAGGCTTTGTAATGAATTAATCTCAAATGGAATTTAATGACCGAATCAAATGATGGTCAGACAATATTGAGAACTCAAGCTCTGGTAATGTCTGTAAAAATGCATTTCAATTTAAAACAGTAGAAAAAAAAACAAAAGTTAACCTAAAGTTAATGTGCCATTTTGAATGGCTGCTTTAGCGTGCAGCAGCACCTACTGAGTCAATGAAAACGGTTTCACATCACTCTCCAAAACCACCAGAAAGACTCACTATATTACCACTTTTTTCATTATTAAATAGTCACCAGAAGTGCAAGAAGTGTGACCATTTTTTTCTGTAATCATCAGTTAAATGGTAATTAATGTGTTTAATCTCAAACTCGTAAATTTGAAATGAATGTTGAATACAGCCAATAACCAGATGTGACTGCAAAAGTACTGCCTTCAGTTTTTGATTTGTTAAGTTTCACATCAGAGTGATCATTTCAACAAACCCTAGAATGTGATGTGAAGCCTGAAAAATGTTGGCAATAATTCGCTTTGAATCACGATTTCATTCCTCCTAATGTGCATCAGTGGAATTATTTCAGCTTTACGTGGTACAGTGTGAATCGTTCACACGCACGTCGGATGAGTCGATGCGCTGGGCGCTCAGCCACAATCTCCAGCTCAACTATACAAACAATCTGCAGACACAAATCCAAACAGACAGGCATGATAAAGCCATTCAGAGTGATCATTCGACCATGCGCGATATCTGGTGGTGCAGCAAGAATCTGCTCTGAAAGACGTGCAGATTCTCCGTTTCCACCCTCGCTACAGTCATTCTTCGCATGCCGATTCCTAAGCCCTTTTCACACATGCACCGCTTTTACTTAACCACAAGGTTTAATCATTACATCGAGAACCTGGTGTTTTTCCATGACAAATTTACAGCTGAATTACAATTACCGGTACACACCACAAATCTGAATATGCGGGCGCATAAGTATAACTGAATAATCACCTAAATTGTAGAAAAATAATGTGACAATTGTCTGAATGCCAGATTTACAGAATTTGTAAAAAAATTACATAAAAAAACAAAACAAAAAACACTTTATTCAGATATACAGGCATACAGGAAGGAAAAAAATGCTTCACTTTCTTGACTTGTATGTAAACTTAAAATCAAAATAATTTCAATCACTTAAAAAAAAAAAAAAAGACCAACTTTGTCATATTTTCATTTGAATCATTTCTGCTCGCTGCAGCCAAGACCCTTCAGGTCTGCCAGCACTCCAACCACAGACCCAGTTTGCATACTTTGAGTTATCCATGATTTTTGTGTTATTTCTTTATAGACAGAAATTCAAAGTTAACGTTCATTCCACATATTTCCTCCGGAAATCTGAACCCCTTTTCTATTAAAATACTAAAAAAAGTTGAGACGTAAAAGCGGCTGAATGAAAATATTTAAGGTGAGATTTCTTTTGTTTGAAAAAGAAAAACCTCAGCAGATAGGACACTACCCACCCCCTCATGTCAGAAATGCTTTAACCCTTTATTGGGCTCTCAATGAAACACTTTGCTCTGTGGCTGACATGTTGAATTTCAGACGGTTATTGTGATACTAAAGGGCATTAAACTTCTTTAAAACTTACCTAATATGTAATATTACACTTATTTCAGAAGTGTCTAAGATTATATATATATTAAATATAAAAACTGTGGGGAAAAACAGATGCTCTACTGTGACTTCAGCATATAAATCCTGAAAGAATGACGAATAATTTCCAGTGTATGGAGGTGATTAAACTTCACTTCAGCTGTTAGGGTCAACTAGAAAATGCCAACATGAACATGATAAACACACCTGAAACTGTCATATTAATATGGAGTTGGACAAACTGTGTGTGCGTGTGTGTTTGTGCACGTGTGGAGCAGCTGACCTTTTTCCTTCGAGCTCATGTTGGCGAGTCTGTCCTCATAACGCTCACTATCACCATTGACTGTTTTGTAAGCCTGAGAGACAGAGGGCAGGAGTTTCACCACATTTTATGAGAACGGTATAAAACATCTTTACCAAATCGCTCCTCACACCGATACGTTCTCCACGAACCAACACAAGCCTGCAAACAGAGGACCGATCTGTTGAAAACAGTAGTCAATGTGTGGACAAAGCATAATAAAGCCAGTGTGTCACGTCTGGAGTAAGGCTGAACGTTGACTGGTTCCCAGTTCACAACACACTGGACAATAAACACTTACTGGGTCAATCCATTGCAACACTTTAGGAGGTTTGATATGGAATTTGTGTATTTTTATAGTGTGAAGGTTTTTATGTATATATTTTCTTTTTTTATATTGTGTAAAGCACTGTGTTGCCAATTGCATGAAAAGTGCTTTATAAATAGTTTGATTTGATTAAATTAGAGAGAATGTCATTTGGGAGCGTTATGGGAAAGTGATAACAAAAAAAAAAAGTTTTAAAATAAATGGGGCTAATTAGCTTGTTGAATAAATTAAAGTTTATACATTATAGCACATTTACAACAAGCCCAGATGCCCAAAGTAATACACAATGAAAATAAAACTAAAATGTAAAACCTGAATAAAAGGTTTGTAAGTTGTGTTTAAAAGCCTGCATAAAGAATTACATCTTAAGGACTTAAAAACAGGAAATATTTGAGCAGCTCTGATGTGAAGGAGGAGACGCAAACCAGTCACATGGTGCTCACTGGTTAAACTGGACTGTTTTAGTCACCATGATGCCCAATCACAGAGTAAAACTGTTCAGTTAGAATTGGGGATGGGCATAACCAGTCAACGGTTCATTACAGTGAAAGGTTAAGAATTTCATGGATGACTTTACTTTAAATCAATAAAACTAATTTATCTTTAGACTGGTGCTGATGATGGATGTGAGCAAATTTTCCAGTGTAACCAGTAAATCCTATTTAACTACCATGAGTCGTTCATCTTATAATAAAAATCCAAATTTAGGAAACACTTTTTTCTACTCACTTTATTTTAATATAGCCTGTAAATACCAAAAATACATCAATAAAAAATACTGATTGTTAATTCTAATGCTTAAGACAATTTAATGGAATACCCGTCCCCGACTAGAATTCAAATTTTAGTGTGAGAAGTAAATGGATGGAAATGTGAATGAGTACAAAATCTCCTGTTGAAGAAAAAAAAAAAAAAGGCCCTCAGGTTGTAAGATGGAGTACATTAATGATCTTATGTTACTACAAACATTACAGAATTAGCAGATGTACATGCAGTTTGTGATCAGGTACTGTTAAAGCTAACTCTAAACTCGCATCATCTACTTTTCATTCACTTATTCTGAGACACTCTAACATTGATCCTGCTGTGTGAAAGGATCCTTCATCTACACAATTACATCTTTTCAAAATTTACAGTTTCAATAGATCAAAATATCTTCTAAAAAATTTAACTTAAAATCCACGGTGGCATCAGAGTTATTTTAACAAGATTCACGGGGTTGAAAATAGTCTGAAATTCACATTAACGTTAAAGTTGCATGGGCATGACTTAAAGGATTCTGTGTAACTTTTGGCCACTAGGGGGCTAAAGCTGTAACTTCCCACAGGACACAAGACACTGTGGCAAAATTAAACATTTTCTCTTTCTGGGCTCCTCAGACACCATGTTCTTCCTCAAATTTGACTTTTTTAAAGAAAAAAGTAGCATGAAGCACAGCTCACTGTTTTATTGCTGAAAAGCAAAGTCCTGCAGGTCACATGATCCATGAGAGACGGATCCTCTCATGCCAAGTTGCATGTCTGGTTTCTGAAGAGAACTGCCTTCTCAGAGTGCCAACATGTGTCAAACACTGAATTCAAATAATCCATTACTCACATTAGGCTGATTCTTGAGTCAAAAGTTGGGAAATTACAAGTTTACGCAGTATCCCTTTAAGCAACGGTTGCTGCAGGACTGATTTTCAGCTACTCACGTAGACGACTGCAGCAGTCAGGCCTCCTCCGCACAAAACAAAGTATGTCATGTTGGTGGAACCTCCAGGAATGCCGAAGGCCATGTGTCGCACCGGAGTGGCTGAAAACAAGAGCAGAGTTACACAACTGGTTTGGAAATCTGCACAAAAACATTTATATACATTAAAAAATGCACAGTAGCACATTTTATTTACCAATTTGTGAGATAGACACACTTTAAGGTCAACTTAAAACAAAGGACGGTGCATTCTGACAGTGACAACATGTCTCCATCCTTTAATCCTGTTACACAACACAGCTCTGGTCATTTGTAGCAGGAGATGGAAAGATTCAGCAGCAGCCAAGCTAAACACTGAACCGTCCCTTAAATTAAATCCCCACAACAAACACAAACACTTCCTGCCTGAGATCTCAGATCTGCGTCAAGAAATCACATCAGAATAATAACATTGGCTTTAATTCGCATGAATGAGCCCTTAAACACGTCAGGGTTAAAAAATGATTCTGCTGAGGACTTGAGATGTTTGCTGTGAAAAATGTGGTGATGAAAAGATTT
Source organism: Craterocephalus amniculus (assembly GCA_036024015.1). NCBI lineage: Eukaryota > Metazoa > Chordata > Actinopteri > Atheriniformes > Atherinidae > Craterocephalus > Craterocephalus amniculus. The sequence continues at coordinate 7,988 of JAVQJG010238422.1, read as the reverse complement.
GCTGATGTTTGAAAGGGATTGTTAGCAGGCCGAGCAGGAAGACGACCATAAATAAAACCACCCTTCGTCCCCAAACGCTGTCGCAGGCTAATCTCTTCCTAAATCACACCAAGCGCATACACAAAGAGCCCGTGCGCAGGCAGGGTTACCCCGAAGACGATATCTTTAGCATTATTTACGCCTCTGTGCAAGCACACGCATGTGTTTGTCCTGCAAGGCGAGAGGGCCATTTGGAAAAGAGAAAGAACAAAATGCACACGATCAGGTCTCCTGGTTTCACGTGCCATCAGGCAAATCACAGCATTTGCGGTCATTTTCCCACGCATGGCTTCCAGCACATGGAAAAATAAATAAATACATAAAAATAGATGATCAGGTTTGAGATGTTTTGATTGTTCCCATCATGTTTAACAAGGTGCAGACAATAAAAGTAGAATGGGAATGCAAATGAAAGGAGAAAATCCATAAAATATAAATTAATGTTAAAAAAATAATAAAACAGTTAACCTAACTGAACCACAAATTGGTGCAAAATTAAGCTAAATTTAGGCCTTTTACACAAATTAACATTCAGTTCAGAAGACATTTGACTCGTCCTCAAACCTGATTGGCTCATATAAGAGGCTACAAAAAAGAGACAGAATAAATCATTTTTCTGAAATACATTAAAAACAGACTGAAAAATATTTAAACAAACTTTAAAACTTCTTTTCTTTTTTGTTGCATTATTTGCATCTGAAGGCAAAAGTTTCATTCAGTATATACCACATTACAGCCAAATTAAGTTAAACTCCTATAAATCGGCTGGCCAAGGAAGAACAGCTAATATTCTGATATCTAAATGTCTGCTTATCATAATTATACTGGAAGAATCCAGTCACTTGTCATGTTTTGGACGGGCACGAATAAGATCAAACTTTGCAACATAAATGGAAAAATGAACATGGACTATACGGAAAAGACCAAATTGAAGATGGTTCATGTGTTCAGTACTGGTGTCACCTTATCCTTCTCCAGCCTTCATGCTAAGCTAACTCCAGCCATACTGCTCAGGCCTTTCACCAGCATTTTTCATTACAGCCAATGCGTGCAGCATCCGTAGCTCTTCATACATTACAGAGAGCTGTCCAGGGTGTGTGCGATCCATGTAGGACCTCCTGAAATACAATTAATAAAATCTGGAAAACTAAAAAGATGCTGAGCCGCTCCAGCTTCCCTCCTGCTCTAATACCCATGACAGCAGCAGCAGCATGCAGGGCCAAGGCCAAGTCCTGCACAGGTTATTTATACAGGTAATCATTTAATCCCTGCGGCCAGGTTCAAGCTGTAAAAATGGACACACGTAAGGCAACAACAACACAAAGCATCTGCTATGATGGAAGTGACACATGTGAGCATGGTGGCCAGACATGCAACACCTGAAGCCCCCCTTCCCAACACTGACCAGGCCATGCAAACCTGAGGAAACAGGAATGGTGAGGCCTACAGGCCTCGGTGTGGTGCAGCATTGGTCTCTGCTCCCCAAAAGAACAAAAACTGATCCTGTAAAAGTTAAACTTCTCAACAACAGGAAATTAAAGCAGCAGCTTGGCCTCAGGCTGAATTCCACATGCTCAGAGTCAAAGGCAAAAGGATGATTTGAGTAAGCATGCATGAAAAGATGAAGCTGTGAGAGTACAAAAAGGAGCAGAAAACTCCCTGTAAATACTTCCAAATAACAAATGCAAAGTGCATTCCTTCTCAGAAACGTTTTTTTAATAGTTACATAAGTTACATAAGAATAATTTGACAGGATTCCCAAACTCAAGATTTCCCCGTTGGACAGAGGGGCCTGACATAGCCCTACCTGACAAAGAACCTCTGAAAACGGTCATTTCTGCACATATTTTGGCCTCTATGGTGCAAACTTACAATAAAACTCATGCATTTCATGCATAGAAGTCAAACTCTAAAATCAACTGGTCTGGATGAAATGTTCTGTGCACCAAACATGAGGACTGAGTGTTCCCAAACCAGGACACACCTCCTCTGTCAGCCTGCCGGCCAAACTGCAGCTCGACTCTGCACACAGCAAAACTCATCAATGCGCCTCTTTCAGGAACATTCCCGTGATTAAAAATAGCAATTATACATATTAATGCCCAAATAATGATGCTTAAACTACTCATGAAGAGAAATAAACACTTTTAAAAAGGAAAAAAAAGTGTTTTTTTTGCAATTTAACACGTACAAAACTAACCGCATGATATGAACTCAGTAGGTTTAATTGTTCTAATTAACTCCGCAGCAGGAAAATGACGGTTAATAAGTTTTCTGTACCGTTTTTGGATGTGGGCTTGAAAAGCCTCTTTGCCAGCGGCCCGACTCTCTGCCATGCCCGTCTGCAGAACATGTTTGCTCGGTTTTCAGCAGCAGGTGTAGGAGCGCGCGCGTCTGCAGCCGGTCTCCCAGATAAATGATTAGGAGCGCTCAGCTGCAATCTAATACTGATTGAACAGAGCACACCCCCTGTGCAAAAAAACAAAAAACAAAGTAAGCGCGCCAGCACGCCCCCTACAGGTGATCATGCAAAAGAACAGAGATTCAGCAGATTTTACTGTTTGACTTGATGTGGATCATTTTATAACTTTTCCCTGTGATGTTACAGTATTTTTATTCTATGTTATGAATATTTTGCACTCCCTTATATGCATTTTGCATTATATCACATAATCCCCCATCCAGCAATCAATCAGTCCTCTTTCTGCTGTGTGAATGTGAGAGGGATCAGACGTCCCCCAGGCTGCTTTTCAGTGGATTACAGCCCCATTTGGCTGCATGGAAACAGTGAATAATGGTGGTTGTGTAATACACACTGAGGCTGAGCTGGATGCACTGATGTGCCTCGGATAGAAGAGGTAAAGCTGAAGCTAGACTGTCAATCGGGGGCAAAATGAGACCAAATTCAGACAACCATTAAATAATACTGAAGCCTATAATGACCTGAAGTCTGCAGCTACACTATGTCTAATTTACAATGTGAAGACAGCTTATAAATTACTGAATATAGAATTTTTTTTATTGAATATGCACTTAGAGATGTACCCAGCAAAGTAAAAGTGAATTTTGATGATTATTCAGATTATGCAGTAAATAAGAAATTGAGTTTGCTTGAGCTGCATGAGCAGTACATACAGACTGAAATAAAATCAGCCATATTTCATTTCAGTACAATTCAGTTTATTTAAATTATACCAACTTACAACAAAAAATCAACTCAAGGCATTTGAGAAAGTAAATAATCTCAATAAAGTCCAGTTTGACCTTTGTTGTGATCCAGTTCTTTACATTTGCATTAATATAATAGCAATTCATAAAGATACAACCAAATATGTCCAAGTAGATTAGACACAGATAAGCACAAAATCACCACAGCAGAGGTATCTGCTGAAGGATAAAACTAAAGAAAAAGAGGAACAAAGTGTAAAAGAAGGTGATAACACGAAACAGAGAGAATGAGGAGTGATGCATCATAAGCAGCATCGTAGCTCAGCAGCAGACACCAGCTCTATAAGCTGGACCAAAAACAAAAGGCAAAGCCGAAAACTTTCAGTTTCCTGCTTCCACTGCTGAAAATGTAGAGGCCACAGATAAGCCAGTCATCTGAAAGGCCAATAAGAAAATGCAACAAATAGTGCATCCTAAAATGCCATAAAATGAAATGTATAACAAACAAAATTGTGAAGGATTTAGAAATTTTGTCATAAATCGTACTAAACCTTTTTTTTAACTAGAGAAAAGAAAAGGAAGAAACATTTATGAAGGATGAATTTAAGAAAGAAGTGTGAGAGGATGGAGAGAGCGTGTGTGAGTGTGGGTGTAGAGTGTGTGTGTGTGTGTGTGTAGAGTTTGTGTGTGTGTGTGTGTGTGTAGAGTGTGAAGGTGAGGGTGTGTGTGTGTGTTGTGTGTGGGTGGGTGGGTATAGGATGGTGTGTGTGTTGGGTGAGTGTGTTGTGTGTGGGTGTGTAAGTGCGTTTGTGTGTGAGTGTGGGTGTGTATGGGAGGGTGTGTGTGTGTGTGTGTGTGTGTGTGTGTGAGTGTGGGTGTGTAAGTGAGTTTGTGTGTGAGTGTGGGTGTGTATGGGAGGGTGTGTGTGTGTGTGTGTGTACGGGGGTTCTCAGGAGGCGCATTGGGCCGGGGGGTGCGGGCTGCCTTCTGGCGGGGCCCGTCTGGGCGGGCCGGGTACCCCCGGGTGGTGTGCTGGCCTCCGGCCTGTGGGGGTGGGGGGTGTCCCCGCGCTCCTCGGCCCGGGCCCTTGGCCCCGTCTGCGGTGCTCGGCGGGGTCGGGGGCCGTTGGCCTCGGCCTGCCGGGGCCGGTGCCTCGTGTCTGCGGGGGGGCTCCGGCTGGGGTCTCCTGCTGCTGCCTTCCTGGGCGGGTGCGTGGTCGTCTCTGTGGTGGGGGGTCGGGGTCTGTTGCCCGTGGGGGGGGCTGGTGGCCTGGGTCTTGGGGCCGCTGGCCTGCCTCTGGCCTCTGTTCTAGTGAGGTGCATCTGCATGGTCACTCCTTCCTGATCGTCTCCACTCCGTATATTCAGCATGGTGACACAGTCTCTGCAGCATCGTGTAGCCGAGTCCTCCTGCACATCCTCACAGGTTTATCTGCGTGCGTTCTAAGATACAGTTTCACTCGGATACATTGTCCTATTTTTTGGGTATTTATTGATTTATCTTATAGTATACCTTTCTCTCTTTATTATTATTCTTATTACTATTAATTTTTATTAATAGTTGTGTTTGACCTACTGGCTAGGACAGTCTTAGTTGTATATGTTGTAACTAGTATGGATTACATGGTTTTCTGTATATGGTATATTTTGCCCCTACCCCACTCCCCACACCTCTCTTTCCCTCTCTCTCTCCTCCTTTTTCTCTCTCTCTTCTCTCTCTCTGTCCCCTCCGGTCGAGTCCAGCAATAAGATTTTGAATTAATAAAGTTTTTCTCCTCAAGAGGGACTTTATACATGCAGTTTAAATCCCTACTTGATAGAATAAATTTGCACAGCACCAAATAGCAGCCAGACAATCATTCTGCTTGCAACAACGCTGGACAAGAAAGGTGTAAACAAAAAAAAGAAAAAAAAAAAAGAAGAAATGTCACTGTTCAAAATCTTATCAGGAAAAACCTTACTTTGAAAAGCAAACAATTATGTAAATTTTGAGCATCAAAAATGTGTGTACTGATAGATTGATATCATTTCTAAATACTAACTAGTAAAATAGAATGAGCCCATGTGTAACATGTGTATATCTCTATTAATAGTTTTCACTATCAGTTAAAAGCCTTCACGGTTCTCTACACCCTCATATCAAAGGGAAACTTTGAAAGCAAACATTTTACAGTGAAAAACCAGACTCACATTGTGGCCAAGACATCAAAGAAATATAGTTTTGATACACATTCCAAATGCATATCCCTTAATGTAAATATAAAAAGTGCAAAATAACAATGTTGAAGTTAGTAGAGCTAGTTGGTATTTCTAAGAAGTGACAAATATGAATTAATATGAAAAATATAAGTATATTTTTAGAAAATGATTATTTTAAAAGCAACATATTGGCCTCGGATTATTTTTTTAAAAGTCATTAGGAGGAGCTTAATCAAATTTGTATCAATTAAGACATCCATGAGTAAGATTTTCTCCCCAAAAAAGCATTAAAAACGGTTTAGCCTTTGGATAATGATAGAAATGCTAGGAATGTAATTATTCATTTAACACAAAGAATGCCATTGATAGTACTACAAAAATCTGCCACCCTGCAAAGGAAGGAAGTCATAAAAGCTTTTTGGTGATTTGTTAAAATGCCTGCTGTTTACACAAGTCCCTGCCCTGCCTGAAAAGCCTGCAGCCCGTTTTCTCCTCCATGCAGGGATGGCATCAAAACCTTCTCTGAGGAAGAGCTCAAACACAGAGCACTGGGGTACAATCTCAAATGCTTGAATCACAGTCAAATATTCATGAGATGGCAGCCAGTAAAGAAAACACAAAACACCACAAAGTGCAGGAGAAAAAAAAATGCTTCAAAGACATTTGTAAACTTTAGGGTACAAGATCAGGGAATATCAATGCAAGAAAAGTACCAATAAATCTTAGCTACAAGGGTTTTGAGGCCATTTAGTAACTATAGGCAAAGTATGTGGGCTGCAGATGTACTAACTAATTGGAAATTGGTTAAAATGCTGGGAAATGGAACAAAGAGTAGAAGTAGAGCTTGTAAAGTTGATACACTGAATGGTGCCTGGACAAACCTTCCCATTAAGTGACCCTAGAAATATATGATGACAAAGTTAAAGACATAACCAATCATAAGGCAATAAGCATCCTGATTCAGGGTCCAAAATTGCACTTTCACCTAGTGTAATGACTGTGTTCTGTGTCTCATAGGTAGGCATAAAGATGTAGCTGATATCAATCAATTAATTAACACTGTTTGTGTTTCTCTGCATAGTTGACCCAAAGAGTTAGCAATCATCCAGGAGCCATGATCAGTAAAGACACTTCTTCTGCAAGGAAACACACTTTTTCACATGCAAGTCTCAGTCTTTCACCAGGACAAACACTGCCAGTGTTTGGCGCTTTGCATACTATTGCAAGACGATTTTTCTTCAGTTATGAATAAACCCAGTGATTTACTGTAAGCATTATACTGGGACTTTCTAGGGATCTACAGCCTCTTCATTCTGCATGTTACGCTTCAGATAAGGAACTTCAAATTATTTCTAAAAAAACTACAAAAATATGTTACCATAGCTATGCTGATGACACACGAATCTACATAACCATCTCACCAGGAGACTACTTTAGAGTCCGATCCAATCACTGATCAGAAGCATTGATCAAAATAGAGACTGGATGTGTCAGGAAACCTGAGTGTAGTCCTGGAAGTGTGGAGATTTTCCACCAAACCTCCTGATATTTCCAGAACATCAACTTTGAAATGACCTGCAGATAGTAAATACACTAGAGCATTTGTTGGTACTCGTCTAAAACCTTACTGAACAGATTCATTTGTAGGGAAACTATGTACAATTTACAAGCTTGGTAAATTCAATGTCAAAATTGATATTTTCTTAGAAGTGTGTTTTGTAGTCACATGATAATGATTTCCTTATCAATCTGACCACACTTCTCTATCTGCCACTGTGGATTCTGATTATATTAACTCTAATGAAATGAACACTCCAAGAAGCTGGATGAGAAATTTGCATTTCATTATAGTTGTCAGACACACAAAAAATGTTGAAAAAACTTGAGGACTGAAAAGAAACACAGACTATGCAAAATGCAAAGAGGGTTCAGGACACGTAGAATAAGAGAGAGCAATAGTAGACGAAAGACAAAAGACAGACAAGCTGCCCCTGTGGCACTAAGTGATAAGGACATTATGTAGATTGAAATGCCTCACACAGGTTGAAATCAGCATAAAATAGAGTAGCAATGTTCTTTTAAGCTCACTTTATGGCTTGCTGTCAAGCACCATACATTCCCCACTTTTGGTTTGGACTGAATGAAAATCTAGTCTGAACTTATGTAGAACATCTAACAAAACAAATTACAAGAACACAAAGATTAGAGCAGCTACTGTACTACCTTGATTATAAAACATAAGTCAGGGTCAACTAACAACTAACACTAACACTGACATGGTGCAGTGCTCCATGAATTGAAAAAAACAACATGTTGTTGTATATTGAGCCCTGGCTCTAAATTCTGATAATGAACTTATTCCCTTCTTCATCCAAAACATAACATTAAACTATTAAAGACATCCAGAAAGATTTAGCCCATCCCAGGGCCTTGTTTATAAAATATTACATAGCAGTTGCCCGATTGCCCGGGGCAAGTAAAAATCTCTGCCGGGGCGGCTGGATTTTAGGAAAGGTGGGGCGCCGCTCCTAAATGAATGAAGAGGAAACCCTGTATGATGTGGTTTGAAGCACAATATTGCCA
>JAVQJG010238419.1:0-11349 GCA_036024015.1 Craterocephalus amniculus | reverse complement strand
CGTATTTTAGAGAAGCGGCAAGCGACGGCGCTTCTGGGGCGCTTCAGAAACCTATGCGCGGCGCCCCTGTTGGAAGGGGTTCCGAAGGATTTAATGGCGGCTATCTGCCGCGACGGCGCTGCGCTGCGCGGCCGCGTCGCTTCCGCATGCGGTGGGTTTTGGGGGTTAGCTGAAGAGCGAGTGAGTGATGCCCATTGTTTTCAGTAAGATATCTAATTACATCATACTAATAATGCACACAATTTATGGTATTTGTCATGAGAGGGAAAGTCCAACTATGACCATGGAAAACTGTGAACACAAATATTTGACATAATTTTCCCTCCAGAAATTAAGCTGCAATTTTAAAAATATTTAGCTGTTCAGTTAATCCTGAGCTGCACATTAAATCTGTGTCAGTGTGTGATCCAGGAAGTGTTAAAGTCTACTCACCTTCCTCGTGGTTGTCATCTCCAATGGGGATGCCGACATAAACCATGACGTTGACAGCGTCAGACACATCCAGATGGAGATTAGTGGTTCCCACCTTTCTGTCTTCAGTTGAGATTAAACCTGCAGGTAAAAAAAAACTTTTTTTTATTTATAAGTAAAGGAGCGCGAGAAGGAAAACAGATATGAAATAGTTATAATTTCTACTTTATTAGTTGTGATTTGGAAATGGAGCCTTTTTTGTTTTTTATTTTTTTTACACAGAGATTTTCCTCATCCGTCTTTACAAGACAGCACACTGCTGGCACACTGGAGGACATGAACTTTTTACCGTAGGCATTGTACATCTTTGGTCCAAGGTCAGGACGCACGAAAAAGTTGGGAAGGCGAGAGGCGAGGTTTAGACGACCATCTCTTTTTGTGTACTCAGGCAGGGGGAGGTTTTCCATTAAATCGTCAAACCTGGAAGAGCAGTGTTAATTAATAACAGTAAGAAAACTATTTTATGAAACCTTCAAATTAATTCATAGCAAAAGGTTCACATAGTTTCCCTAAAAAAACAAAAAACATTATGGCTATTATATATTTAAAAAATCTGTATGAAGAAAGAAAGCATCATATCTTTCTAAATGACCATATTTGCTGTGATGTTGCTACACTTTCATGGAAATATGGAAAATGTGGTTGTTAAAACATACAAAGAAGCTACACAGAGGTGCCTCACCTCGTGGGCATCATGTCCCTGAAGTCTTCCCCAGGAGGCCAGTCCTTTAATTTCAAAACCATGGGCTTACCATCATTATCTTGCAGTCGCTCTGCAATCACAGAAAATAAATTGGATATATTCAGCTGACATCAAAGAGGACTGTGTATAGTTCAGGTGAAAACAGGCTGTATACTCACTGGAGATGATCTGAAAGCCGTCCCAGAAATCTCGCACTTTCACGTCAGAAATAATAGCACAATTTCTACAGTTGACCAGGTCTACGTCCTGATCTCCAAACTCCTCACTGAAGGCCTCGGGACGCCACAATCCAGATTTCAGGCGTTTGTGTATCCCCGACACCAAAACAGGCTGGAAATGGGGAAGAGAAGATCAGACTTGCACTCGTTTCTTTCATCCTTTCACACAATTCACAACGGTTCCACATTCCCGCAGAAATACTGAGCTACACGACTCCTGGTTCTTACTTGTCCCTGCTTCCAGCATTCTCTGAAGATTTTCCAGTTGTTGCCGTTGCTGGGATCCTGTAGACAAAGGAGTCGCCCATCACAGAGCCAGGTGTGAGAGGTATGTGGCTCCAAAACACTAAGACCCATCACTCCATCTTTCCGAGTCCCCAACACGGCAAGTTCGCCCCCCTCAGAGGCTCCAGAGCGACGGCCTTCCGCTTTCTTGGTCTCCACAACTGAGGCGATGATGTGATCCAAGAAGTTCGGTAGGCTGCTCTTCATCTTGTCGCTCTAAATGACCAAAGACCAAGTCCCAGTTACATAACTTTGCTCTTTAACCTTTGTTTCCCATCTTGTGTAAAAGCAGACATTTCTAACCTGTCTATATTGTGACATTTATGATTTAAAAATCATTACGTAACCAGTAGATGGCAGTAATACAATTTAAGTGTTATAAAATAGATTATACTTTAATACATTTTGAATTTAAGAAGATTTAAAAATAAACATAAGAATAATAAGAAAATAAGAAAAATAAAAGTTGAAAGCGTACACTTGTTGAGGTGAAAACGGAGGGGAATGGCACCCCACTCTCTCCAGGTCCCTGTGGCAGTTTCCCTGGTCCGGAGTTGAGCAGGTCCCGCAGACTGGAACCCTCTGGTTTAGACTGGGACATGCTGGGGCCCAGTAACAAGCTGTTAAATAGCTTCGGGCTGGAAGCAGAAGGCTTTGACAGGGCACTGAGTGAGTCCAGGCCGAACGGAGGCCGACTTTCTCGACTCATCATGGAGCGAAAAGAGCCAGATTCTGGAAGAAAACAGAAAGAAGACGGCGAAGCAGCTTTAAATCTGAAAATGATCAAACAGTCTTTAATCCTGTCAGACTGTCTTCATCTCTCTACTTACCCTTGGTGTCATCTTTCGCTTTCTGCGTGGCCAAGTCTGCCAGCCAGTGCAGAGCAGAGCTGTTGCCCTCTCCTGATGAGCGCGAGTCCTTGGAGGAAGACTGGGAGACGTTGCAGGGGGAAGATGTGCCACTGGTGGAGTTACTGGTACTGGCCACATTTTCCCCACCCCCACTGTCTGAAGGCGTGGCTGTTTGTGTGGTTTCTGTTTTTATCGCTGACGTTTCTGCCTCTGATTTTGGGGGAACGACAGTACCAGTGGCTGCAGCTGCAAGGCCACCCCCACTGCTTGCTGTAGACTGCTGAGACAAGCACAAAAGCAGAGCCTTTAGATTGAGCCATTTAACAAAATGCAGCCCAGAGTAAAACACCAGTGTCTGAAAACGTTACCTGTGAAATGCCGTTGGGGGCAGCAGGCCGTACCAGAGGCTTTGTGTGTCGACTGGCGCAGGGACAGTTGGCTTTTATACCCCACTTGCCTCTTGCAGAATGCACCATGTCCCCTATGTTGTAAAGAGCTGAACGGGAAATGAATAAAAATCACATGAGATCATATTTACTTTCTAAATGTTTGTGATTCACATTTATTCATTCTACCATACTGAGCATGTTACCTGTTCCAGGTATAATTTGCGTAGGCATGAGGTTTTGTGGCTCGTGGGGTTGGCCTTTGGCACACTTTAACCAGGAGAAAACGTCATCCTCTGGAGTTTCATCTATATCTGAAGAAAAAATTTAAATAAGTTTTTCCACTTTCTCAAACAAACACCTGCTGAAGTTTGTCTCACTGCCCTAGCTTACCTTCTCGTGGCCTGTTTCTGCGCAGACGATAGCAGTCCAGGCACACGCCGAAGCCACACTTGCGACACACCCAGTGGATGTTGAACAACGTTGTCTCGCATACGTCGCACATTTCTCTGACACCTCGCACAGCTCGTTTCCACGCCACTTTCTCTGAGGGACAGTAGAAAAATCCAATTACAGACATTGAGGATGCTGCATATATTACAAAAAAGGCGGGTTCAGGTAGTTTATTATGTTTTTACAGTTGCCTCTGGCCCAAGCCCTTGTCAATAAGAACTAACTGGTGAGATAAAGGTTAAATAAAAGAAATCTGTCTACTCACGGTGCGGCTCCACCATCATCATGGCCTCCTTCTCCGACATGACTAACTGGCAGAACTGGTCTCCGACATTGGCCAGGATGTACTTGGATGTATCGAGATCCAGGCCCTCTTGGACAGCCGGTGCAGGCAACCAGAGACCCATAGCCATGGCGTCGCTCTGCTGTGGACTCAGGAAGCCTTCCACACGCAGCACACCTTTACGGGTGAAGGCCAACCTGGTCGCAGACAGAAGGGGAACATTATATTCCTGCTTTCCCCAAAGTGCACAAATGCAACCATCTACCAGAAAAGCCTGAAACAATTTGTACCTTCTGAAGTGGAAGAAGCGACAGGCCACATTGGGGTCATCGTCTTCATCGCTCTCGTCGTCTGTTCGATATTTACGATAGCGCTCCAGTCGGCATTCCCGGCACTTGTGCAAGTGGGGGGCAACACTGATGCAGGAGCCATCCTGGAGAAAGGACTCGCCCGACTGCTTCAGACGCCGCACCTTGCTCTGATCCTTTAATACGGACTGACCCACTAAAAGATTAAATGGATTAAATTTTATCATTAATGTAGTTCATTCGGAGAGTTAATGAGTTTCTGAAAATAAAAGAGACTCACCTTTGAAAGGCTTTTTACGTGGACGGCTCTTAGGAGCCCCTTGGACTTTAGATTTTGGCAGAATGGCTCCATCCTTGGCATGAAGAGGAGGTCCTCCAGGGAGCTGGCCTTTCTCCAGACCTTCCTCATTCTCACTCAGGTCTGACAAGTCGCTGTTGCTGCTGGAGTCCGAGTCATGCTTAGACGACTGGCCTCTTTCTTCAAGGCTGAACTTCTGGGACTGGCTCTGGTCAAAGGACACGGGCACATCCTCCATCCCAGCGGATGTAGTCGTGCTGCCAAACATGGGGCAGCTTGAGGTGGATGTGGGCATCTCTTCAACATCATCTTTTATCACAGATCCCTCATTCTGTGACGTCTGACATGGTGCTGGAGAGGAGGAAGTGCTGACTGAACCAGCTGCTGGGAATGCTGGGAAAGTGGAGGACAGAATCCCCTTAGACGGCTCCGCCATGGTGAACAGGTTAGCCCTGCCGTCCACTGCTGCACCCGCAGTCTGTGGCTCAGTCCCAGTGAGGCCGACAAAAGATGCGTGGGCGCTTTTATCCCCGTACGCCAGAAATGGATTAGCAGACTCTTTGGAGCCCTGCAAAAAAATGTTCTGGTGGCTTTGTGAGGAATTCGAGCTACACTGCAGCCCTAGGCCTGCTACAGAAGTCCCATTATTACTATTCTTATTAGTAGCACTTTGGGCTGCAGAGGCTACACCAATCGCTCCAGCAGTTAAGCTAGGACTCCGTCCTCCAGGAGAACAACCCTGGAAGGTCGATTTGTTGAACACACCATTTCCTGCTGGATGAGCCTCAGGCACTTTGGGCTGCTCAGGCTTTTTCAGCCCTTCAGTGGAGGTTGCTGGCTTGAAAAGGCTTGGAGGCTCTTTATTCAGACTTTCAGACACCGCGGTAAAATAATTTGTGTCCTTGGACTGAGTCTGACTAGCAGTTAGGCTCTGGCCGGGCCCAGAATTCTGGGTCATGCACTGAAAAAACAGGTTTTGGTCTTCTTTAGTCGGAGCCTCGTTCTTGGCTCCACTAAAGCCAAATCCAAAAGGTTTGGGAGCATCCTGGGAGGCTGGGGTAGTGATGGGAGCGCCATTGGTCTGAGAGGTAACGTCTCCAAATACAGGAGCAGCGGGCACAGCTTGGGACAAACGAAAACCTGGCGTCGTTTTAGAGCCCTGAAAAGGTAAAAACAATGTGACGTTTAGAGATATTACTAACAAACCAAATCTATTTGTTTCCCAGTTCAACGCATAATCCGGGTCTTACCTCAGTCTGGCTTCCCCAGGTAGGAGCTTTAGGGCTGAAACCCACAGACGCAGACAGGGCCACGCTGGGACCGCTGTCCTGAGACCAGGAAATGGTGACAGGCCCCGGGGAGACGAGAGCAGCGGTTTTAGAGTACGTCGACTGGCAGGCCTCCTCTCGGTCTGGTTGGGGGGATGGGGGGATCTTTGGGGCTGGAGCCCCAGGAACTAAGATCGGCATTTGGCCTAGAGAGGGGAACGAAGTGGTGGAGAACGGAGAGGGGGCTGGTTTGAGGGGAGGAGGGGTGGGTGTGTGAGAGATGGTAGTGGTGGAGTCTGCCACTCCTTGTGTAGAGACAGTGCGACCATTTTCTTTTATGTGGGCGGGATGAAGAGGAGGAGTAGTGCTTGACTGGTCCATCTGGAGTGAGGAGTTGGTGTTTGGGGACGACACTCTCCCCTGAGGAGAGGTCCTCTCTGAAGAGCTCCCATTATTGGTTGTGCTGCTGACTCTTTCAGAGTCTCCAACCCAGATCCCCAATCTTTCTGCAGGAGTTTTGTTGGGGTTGTCACAGTTTTGTGTATCCGTTTCAGAATCTGCTGCTCCTTTAAACCGCTTCAAGTTTAAGTCATCCTCACCCTCTGAGGCAGTTCTGCGCCGGCGGGCCCCATCTCCCTTCACGGTCTCACTGTCCTTCCTTCGTCGTCCATTCTTACCAAGCTAGGAGGGAAAACCCAGAGAGGATAATTAGATCACTGAATTTAAAGTGAATCTACATCTGAAAATATGTCATGCATATGTTTTACAAATGCATCCTCATAACTATTAACTTCAGCAACAAAATAAGTCTCTTCTGTGACTAGATAGGGTTTCCATCCATGCACAGACATTTCCATGCAATAAACACTAGAGGGCGTAGTTCATATACTACACAAGCCATTCAAGCTGGAAAAGTGGAGGTTTATTTTGGTGAAAACATTACCTCCTCCTCTGTTAACATGACATGAATCACACGAGGATCTACCATCTGATTTTCTTCCCCCTACAGAAAAAAAAGGAATACAGAAAAACAAACATTTATATATTGTCCTTTCACACACACTTACTGGCTTAATAATAAATGTACATAAAATATAAATGTCACCTTATCCAAGGTAATCTCCATAATATGTGAGATGGGGTCGTGCTGTGAGACCAGCCCTGAGGCCCAGCACTCTTCAAACTCTGGCTGATAAACACGAACCCTGCGTCCCTGAATGGTGTATGAACCTAATAAGAAGAACAGTGAGAAAAGGATTGTTTTGATGACACAGGGGTTGTTAAAGGGGCTGTGAAATCGATAATGAATTATGCTCATTGTATAAGTTCCTCGTAATAAATTCATATGCAGACTGTGCTGCTACTTGATGCCGACTCTGAACTCAACAGAGCCATAAAATTATAACTTGTGATACGTGCTCTAAAGATGGTGAAGATTTTCAACATGCCTCAAGTGTCATCATTCCTGAATAACTGCAGCTGTCCATCAAACGGTGTGAATTAGAAGTCATTAAACAGACTCCCACGGTATAATTTCTGAATCAATACACTGTCAAAACTTGACAGGTTTATCTTATTGCTCTTTAGTTTGACTGAAGTATATGGATGCTAAATGTGAAATGTCATCCATTTCCATTGCCATATGTGTAAATGCTGACAGCCATACATGCCCGAGCTATACCAGTTCAACACCATGTCCGACATGTGATGTGGCATGCTTTGGGTCATGCTTCGCTTGCTGGAGATCCAAATGGTTCATCATCAATATTGTTTAGTGTATGCACAACAGACATCCTGTTCTTGCAGGAATAACCACAATGTTTCTATCTTTACCCGTTCGTTCACACAGTGTTCATCAAATGGTGAGACTTTTTACACTTTCAGAGAGAACAAATTGTAGGTTGCATGGCTTGGACCTGAGTAACACAACATAATTATTTAATAGTGGGATACCCAGAATAAAAACAAATAACTCAGGGGGGCACAGGTCTTGACAGGAGGCGAAAAGAAACTTAAATAAAAGCACGGTGCTGTTTCTAAAGTTGCAACAAAGTTGAACCAACACCTTGTGCACTTCGTATTAACCCAAAATGTTTGTGGAAAACTCAGCGCAGCTGACTAAGAAGACACGACACGAAAATGCCACCAAAGCCAGTATAAATTGACAATAGACAAGTGGAAAAGAGTAATTTATTAAATAACCTTTTTTAAATTAATGAATTTATGTTTAAAAGACACCAAAACCCTTCAGCTCTGACTGCCTGACCCCAAAGGTGGCACATGGTGGCAGTCGAGAAAACTTTTGTACAATATTAATCAATTCAAGTTTGAGTGACCAACTTTTTCTCAATGGTGGCATCCTGTTCAAGGAAGATAATCTGCAGATTCAAAAATGATTTAAATCAGGCAGAAGTGCACAAAAGTGATGGGAAATACTTTGGTCAGAGTGCACAATCTGGTGATCTTAACATAATCAGACATCTCCGATGTAATTTGGAGTAGTGAATAAGGAACTGCATCCACTGTCATCATTATCTCTGAAAGAACTGGAAAAGGCTGAGCTTGAGAATCTTAAAGATCCCTTCCTCACTGCCTAAAACCTGCACATCTTTGAAAATTCATGTATTAAAAAAATATTTCTGCCAGGGGAGGACCAAATGAATGTTTATTATACATTTAAAATGGTACTTCCATCACTTCAATGCAGCATACATTTTTCATTTCAATCTGAAGCACTTTCCAAATATCGCAAGATTCAAACACAAGCTAAGCCACTCAACCAGTCGTTTGACCTACAAACACCCAACAGGATGAAACATGCCGCATTTAAGCATTTATCTCCTTTTCTAATTTGAAGATATACAAAATTCTGAACATCTTTCAAGGGTACTTATGTAAGAAAGAAAAAAAAACAAACTGCTGAATACTGAGCCTTACCCTTCCTGAAGATCTCCTGCAGTTCAAAGTCAGTACGCCAGCTGGAGATGGCAGCCTGCAGAGAGGGCTGCTCCAACAGCAAAGGGTGTCTTATGTCTTTGTCAACCTGCACATGGACACAAAACATCATCCTCACATAGTGGAAGAGCAGTAATCTACAACAAAACATACACAGTTTTACATTAAAAGTAGCACTACAGATGAGGTTTTAAAATGTAGGTGCATTTGCTTGAAAAAACCAATTAAATCCTTTTCACTACTACTTGCAGTGTGTTTACCTTCAGTACTCTGGAAGCTATAACAAACTCCCAGAGGACAAGTTTGTAAGTAGGACTACATGATAAAACAATCTAAAAATATATAGTTTGACTCAATTTAGATAATTTTGTTCAAATACACACCCATTCAGTGCCGTCAATCAGTGCAGTCGAACTGCGCTACAGCAAGTGTTTTAGTTGGCCATTTAACTGTGCAGCTGTCTCTGTCCTAGTATAAATGCACAGGATTGTAAAGCATCAAAGCACTGGGACGCTGCCAACTGTCCAAGAAATTATAAGACTTTCTGCAACTTCTAACTTTGTCTGTTGGAGATCATCGTACAAATTGTATGTGCAGATGTTTTCTTAAACTAAGTCAATGGTGATTTTGTTGGATGATGCTGCAGTTTTGTTGGCTTTTGTCATCTTAATGAGCAGCTTTTTGACAAGTTTCGCTTCTCCCAGTAGGAAAAGGGCTGTAGCATAAAAACAAATTTAAAAAGAGCATATATAGATTAAAGGTAAGAACCAATTTTCTGCCTGATAGTCAAAAATCTAGACATTTAATGACCAATTACAGGAAACAATAAAAAGTAAGGAAATCACCCAGTTTTATCTGGTGAATATTAAGTCTAATTGAGCTGGTTTATAAACTCATTACTTTTAGGTAATAGTACCAAAACATTTAAGAATAAAACTACACACCTCAAACCTCTGGACAGTTTTGTTATCAGGGAGGAACTCAAATTTCTTGCTTCCGAAGTATTCCACAGGAACCAGGGAACCTAAGCCCACTCTGTCCACTAGTGAGCGGAAAGCCTGCAGAACAAAACAGCGAAATGATTATTTCAACTCAAGGAAAAACAGATATCTCAATAGAGGAGCCACAGAAAACCATTCTACATCACACAGTAATGCATGCAACTGCTTTATCTAATTAGTCATGCTATCTTAGCTGAGTTCCAATTCATTTCTATTTAAATAAAATTTCATTACATTTGGATAATTATAGTCTGACCTGAGTTTTGCAACCTAAGATCCATAACAACAAAAAGCTTTCACAAAGCACACACGTTTAAAGAATAATTTCCAACTTTCAAATCACCGTCACTTTCATTCCACGTAACTAATCTCCACCTTGAGTTTCCACACTTGTGTCCAAGGGCAAGAATTCAGGCGCTTACAGCCAGTTATCAGCTTTTGTTTTAAATTACAGGGTGCTGAAGGCTGTTTCCAACAGGAACAAACTGTGTGAGAGGAGAATTACCACAGACTGGGGTTTTTCAGTCCCAGATCACGCTGACCAGCTGTGCACTCACCAGAGCGGGCCAGGCCGTGCCAGATCCTGGACCTTCTGCCGTCGCAGTACCATCGTTCCGGCTGGCCCAAACAATGGAGTCTTCAACCAGCACAGCCTTCACCACTTCATCATACACCTGCACCCACGAACATCGCTGCAACGCGTTTTCAAACTCCAGGAACACCTAGAGTCAGTACAGAGAGAAGCAAACCGTTAGCAAATGACTTTCATAAGATACAGAGATGCTAAATTTACTAAAGGTAAACATTTTGCTTTTTCAGAAGATCAGAAAGGCAACTATTTCATATAAATAATAAAGACAGTAAGAAAGGAACATGTATACAAACATTTGGGTTTAGAATAAATATTTGTTGCTATAGAAATTACTGTACAAAGAGGGATTTCAATCTTAGGAAAGCAAATTATTGCTGGCATCAAGTGGCAGCCCAGCTGTGCTGTGGACACAGAGGCAAAGCTGTGAAAGTGGGGTCAGAGTCTGTGGAAGACAAGTTATCTCTCATTACAGTAGCAGCAGATGAGACGTGACGCCTGCAGCTGCATCTGCAATTTCAGCTGGTAAAAAAGACTAACTTTGATCAACAAACACATCCTTTATGAAGAAAGCATTTCCAAGACATAACTCTACATATAGTTACAGCTGGGTATACTCTTATTAAGTCTGTCCCACATTAAAAGATCTCATCTTTATCTAAAGGTAGGGTAGGAGATTGAGGAAACTACATTTTGAAAATACACAGTTCAAAAGTCCAAACCCTTTCTTCCGATTTCCGCTGAAGCCACGCCTCATAGCAGAAGAATGCCCTTGTTCCTGAGGGCTCACGGGTGCTGAGCAGCATTGATTGTTAACTACCGAGCCAAGCAAGTGTCAGTGGTTTAAAAAATAAACGGTGGAAATCCATGCCCACGGATTCATCAACCTGTGACCCTGTTAGCAGCCCATGCATGCAGACTGTCCTGGGATCTCAGATGAGGGATTCTATTTCATGGACCGCAACTGCTAGTCTATTGTCATATACAATTTTTTCAGGTTTAGATGTGCCAGTAGATAAAAAGTTTAAATTTGCGCAAACAGCTTTTGACTAGAGGTCTATGGAGAGAAATTTGTTTCTTTATTTTTCAATCAAATAGAATAGATTTGAAACCAAAAATAAATTTTGAGAGCAAAAGAAAAGAAGTGAGAATCAAATTTTATTTTGTAGTGATAGAAACAAAATAGGTTGCAATTAAAAAATATACATTTGAGAGAGCATATTCTCCAACTTCAATCAAAATTAATATTTTCAATCAAAATCAATGTTTTATTGAATCAA